>NW_004624807.1:4351091-4593016 GCF_000247695.1 Heterocephalus glaber
ATCCTCTTAAGTGAAATAAATAGGACACACGTGTAAATACCAAATAGTTTCTCTAGTGTGAGAAACTGAGAGCGTAAATAAGGATACACATGGATGAAATTGCCTAATAACATATTTCTCGGATTGTGTTTCCATCGCGTGTACTATGAGTGTGTCAAAATTTAAATTAGGGAGAAGTTTGGCTTACGTGGAGTCTGCTAGCTAACTGGAGTTTTTTTCCAGACCACTATTTGTTCAATGTTGGTTTTGGGGATCTTTCTGAAACAAATTACATCCTCTGGTGTCTTGTTCGTGCTTGAGATGCTTTTTTAAGTTATATGGAAAAAATGTTTAAGTGCTTTTCAGTTTTGTTTTGGTTGATTTCTACTGTATTTGAATATTATTGTAGTTTTTTTCCCCTTGCATTGTTCTTCTTTGAATGGTTTTAATTTTTGCATGTGTGTGTGTTTGATAATAAAGTTATTTTTTTTAAAAAAAGAATCTCAAGGAAAATAAACACAAAACTAAGCTGGAGAGACCTCAAAAAACTATTGAAAACAAGAAGACAACTTGGAGAAATCAGGAAAATCAGATGACCTGCAAGGGATCAGTGTAAACAACAGCAAGACTGGACAGAGGCGTTCAGAGGCAGAACACAAGGAAGTGAAGTCTTCCATACAGTCAAAGACAACAGCTGCCTATCTGAGCTTGTGTATCCTTCAAATATATCCTCCAATATTAAGGTGAAATAAAGACATGATTGTGAAAAACAAAAAGAGACATTGATCATCAGCAGACCCTCGTTAGGGGAAACAGTGCCTCTCAGGCAAGACAAGGGGGCAAGAGAGAATTAAACAAAATAAAAACAGTGATTACACAGGCACAGCTAGACTGCTTCTATGCCTTAGAAACAATAGTAATAACAATAGTAATAATAACAGTAAAATGGAATTAAGACATATAAAATTGAAAACCAAAAAAGCATATCAATGAGGTAGAAGTAAAAGATTTCTAAAAGTTTACATTTCCTGGGACGAGGGAAAGGCATGTCAGGGTAAAGAGCATAAGAAAAGTGAGACATATACAAAACACACATATACTGATTGAAAATAGAAAAATGAGAAAGTAAACAGGAAAATTGAAGAACAAGTTAAAAAGGAGAAAACATAGTAAACAGTAAGATAGTAGATATAAATTCAAATATACTAACAATTACATTAACTTCACAGAATAAATGCTCTAAAGAAATCAGGAAAATTGTGAAATAATGTTAAAATATCTATTACCTCTTTTAGGATACACTTAAAACATAAAATTACATAAAGTTAAAAATTAAGAAACTAGGGCCAGGATTTAGCTCAGTGGTTCCGCTGCCACCTGCCTTGCAAGCGCAAGGTCCCAAGT
This sequence comes from Heterocephalus glaber, assembly GCF_000247695.1. The sequence goes on from NW_004624807.1 coordinate 4,352,475, forward strand.
TCGATTCCTGGTACCAAAAAAAAAATTAAGAGACTAAAAATAATAAACCCTGAAAACACAAACTCAATAAGACCTTGATCTACATTAACATAAAAGTAGAATTTAAAGATAAAATAATTAACAGTGATCATCATTTCATCATAATTGAAGGTTAAATTCACCAGCGAAGTGTACATTTCTAAACTTGTATGCATCTAAAAGTGTCTCAAAGTATGAAAAGAAAAAATGGTTTCAAGTAAACTACAAAATAACAACTAATTCATAATAAGTCATTCTCTATACTAAATAGTCAGTAAACAGTCAATAAAACTAAAGATGTAGATTGAAACATCATCAAAACTAATTGGACCTAACCGATATACATGAACGTTGAAACCAATAATTGCAAAATGTGCGTATTTTCTAGCACACAGTGAAGGTTTCCAAAATTACTATACACTATGCAATGAAGCAAGTCCCCCCCAAAGTTAAGGGATTGTGCTCAACCTTTTCAATAGAAGAAAACAGACACAAACAAATATACTTCACCACCACCATCAAAAAAAGTTCAAATTCTCTTACTTTCACACCCTTTGGAAACTGCCCATGTCAAATTTTCCTGACAGATGGCAGCCTGAGGCTCATGCGGAGCTGGTCGATAGCCAGGCTTGCACTGATATTTCACCTGTGTCCCAATCACAAATGCTTCTTGATTCCTTATGGTAAACGGACTTCTCTCCCAGGAAACATAGGGGACGTCTGGTAAGACACGACAACCATCTGAGCATAAGGAGAGCAGGAAGGGGGAGAAATGGCAGAGCAATCCATGACACTGGTACAGAAAAATGACATTATATTCATTCAGCAAGCAGCCGGGTGACAGAGACAAACTGAGAATGCCAAGAAGACTCAGCAGCCTCACTGCCCTGAAGACCAATGGAGAGCACTAAGACCGGGGCTCTGGGGAGGCTGTCGTGAGGGACAGGCCATGGGGCTGAGCAGAGCTTCGTGTGTTGCTCCAACCATATGGTACTGTAGCTCTGCTTCTACCGCACTGCACATGGCACAGCCCATCTTTGGGGAAGCATTAGGACCACTGCTCCAGGATGAGACTAACTTTCAGATCTCTCTGCCAAATGGGGCATTAAAATAAGAGACATCCCCCTGGTCATTACAGCACTGCCACCACCCAAACTGCAGAAGTGGCCAGAAAAGCCCCTGTGATCTTTGTGTATTAGCTTTTGGTCTTGTATTTCCATCTACTCAATCAGTACTAATGGTTCGTGTACATTAAAGAGGGCACACATGTCTATCAAGCTACTCATTTATTAAACTTTATCATTACACATTTAAATAATACCCAGCTCTTATCAAGACAGAAGGGAATAGACAAGCCACAATGTGTGGTGGCTTCCCCACTGATTAACTATGTGAACTTATGATAGTTGCTTAATGTCTCTGTTTTCTCATCCCTGAAATGTGATACAGACAGTAGCTATCTCTTAGGAGTGCTGTAAATATAAAATGATTTAATTAATATAAAACTCTTAGAACAGTGTTCAGTGTGTAGGAAAGTTTAAATAAAATATTAGCAATATTAAGGTTAGGAGTGACCTGTATATATTTACAATGTCAAATGTTGAATCATGGAGACTAATGTGGCTCGAGGAACATCTCTGTATAAATTAGAGAAAGGAGCTGTCTAGAAGGAATTTCACTTCCATCGTCCAACAAATACTCAGGAATTGGGGATTTTGTTAGGAAGAGGAACTTTACCAACACCTGTGTGAAAACTTTTGTATTAAATATATAATCAACAATATCAGCAAAGTCACTGGTGTGACAAGTATATGATATATACAAAATCCTTCAAATAATGCTAAAAGTTTACTAACAATCTTGTTTCTAACAAGAAACTGGGGAAAGTATAGATTTGATGCTTCCTGGGATTAAAGTGGGCTGTGCCTGTGACCATGCCACCGCCATACTTTTGAATGACTTCAGGTGGGACGTACAGCTGGCCTGCGGTCACTACTCACTGGGCTCACAGGTGGGAACAGAAGGGTACCACTTGCTGTTAGCTTCACAGTGGATCACACTGCTGCCCCTGAGGATGTAACCTTTGTTGAAGCTAATCACGAGAGTGTCTTGGTAAGGGTAGAAGAGTCCAAATCCAGAAAGAACTGTTCCCTTTGGAATATGTGGGTGATGACAGATGATTTCTAAAGAAGTATAGAAAAAGACGTCAGAGTATAAAAGAGAAATGACAATAAAGATGTGATGACAAATGTTGGTATGGCCCCAAGGAAGACAAGATATGAGTTCACACCAAGTGGATACAAAAGAAACATTTTAGATTGAGTTTGAAATGTTCTTTCATTCCTTAGGGTGCTCTGGAAACTGAGGACCCATCATGTGGGTCATTATAGATAAAATCCTCTAACCTTGTCTTCAGTAAAAACTGGCAATGTTTAAACCTGGAAGCTAGGAACTCACAACCCTCCAAAAGGCTGAAATGACAATGACATGTGTCACTTCCAGGTCAAAGAGTTTAAGAGCCAGGGATTGACCCTCATTGCTCTCTTCCCCTGCTGAAATGATTGTGGACATTTTGACATAGAAGTGTTAGAAGACTTAACGGTCCTGGTTAATACCCTGGGGAGTTAGCCATGCTAACAGTATGTTAGGAAGGAGCTTGAAAATCTTGTGGCCATAAAAACCACAGGAGATTTTGCTGTATAACATTAATCAAACAAAGAAATTGTTACAATGCTGAATTTGTCTTTACGTTATTCCATTTATGCCGGTAAGTACATCTACCCTTTTCTCTTAAACAAAGGAGTACAAACACTTCCAGTGCATCACTGTCACTTACTTTCACAGGTAGGAGGGCTTGGGCTCCAGACACCTACTGTTTTATTCACCACCACACAGGAAATGGAGGCGTTGCCTACAAGGGAGTAGTTGGGGTCACAGCTGTAGGTGACCGAGGAGCCATATGTGTAGAGGTCTTCATCTCCACCACTGTGTTTCCCATTGCTGATGTCTGGAGGGGACTCACATTTGACAACTGACATGAAAGAGTGAAGAGAAAGGCGTATAATTAAAGAAGGCACTGTTGCAGATCTAAAGTTCCTGCAGATTCATAGGAAGGACCCAGGAGGCAGAGAAGATGCACAGAAGTGTTACCCCTGATATAGGTTAGGTGTATGGCAGAAAGACTCTTTACTTACTCATGCATTATGGGAGAGGATAGCTCCAGTCAACTGCTTTACCCTGGCTCTCACACTGACTAGTTGCTGAACCAACGAGGCTGTATCTGAAAGAACAGGTCAAACATTTCAGTGGGATTTATCTTGTAACAAAAACAAGGATTGCTTAGCACATTTTCAACAAATGGAATTTTTTCATTATTCATTCATTTATATGTGTTCGTGATACACACTGGCAGGTTTCATTTTGGCATATTTGTACACGCATGTAAATACTTAATCACTCCCCCATTCTTCCCTTCTCCTTCCCTATCTCCTCTTCCGATCTCTTCCGTCTTCTCTAACAGGCTCCCTTCTACTTTTACACCATCTATTCCCCCATTTTCCTAACATGAGCTTAAACATGTGCAAGTTGATGTTCTCATTTCACTTAACATAATTTCTCCCACTTTCCCGCAAATGACATGATTTTGAAATATTTTTCTTTATTGCTGAATAACATGTATTGTGTATATATACCACATTTTCTTCATCTGTTCATCTGTTGAGAATTATACTTCAAAAAATATGAGTATTCAAGTATCTCTACACTATGCTGACTTTAATCCTTTTGAGAAAATACCAAAGAGTGGTAGAGCTGAATCAACGTATAGCTCTATTTTTAGGGTTTTTTTTTTAAAGAACCTAATTTCCTACTAATTTTCACAGTATCTTTACCCTGCATCCTTACCATGTTTTTTGGATCCTCCATGATAGCTATTTTGGGGTTTGGGGTTTTTTTTTTCTTTTTGGTACCAGGGATTGAACTAGGGACCTTGCACTGGCAAAGCAGGCAGTGGAACCACTGAGCTAAATCCCTGGCCCATGATAGCTATTTTGATTGGGGTGAGATGGAATCTCAATACAATTTAGACTTGCATTTCCCTGATGGCTAGAGACATTCCACATTTTTCCTATATTTATTGGCCATTTGTACTTAAGAAAAGTGTTCAATTCTAATGATTGGGCAATATATTTGGGGGTTTGGGTGTTAATTTTTTATTCATTTTAATATTCTAGACATTAGCTCTCTAATAGAATAGTAGCTGGCAAAGATTATATCCCATTCTTTGGTTGTCTCTTCACTGTGTTTATTGTTTCATTTTCTGAGCAGAAATTTTAAAAATTTGATGTAATCTTACATGTTGGTTCTTGCTATTATTTCCTGTGTTATTAGAGTCCCATTCAGGAGTCTTTGTCTGAACCTATGATTTCAATTTTTCTCCTCCATTTTCTTCTAGGAGTTTCAGAGTTTCAGGTGTTAGATTTTTGATCCATTTTGAATGGATTTTTGTACAATGTGAGAGATAAAGATCTAATTTCAATCTTTTATATATAGATACCTAGTTTTCCCAGCACTAGTAATTTAAAAGGCTCTCTTTCTTTCAACATAAATTTTTTGCTCCTTTGTCCAGAATCAAATGGCTACAGCTGCTTAGGTTTCTTTCTATACCCTTTATTCTACTGGTCTATGTGTCTATTTTTGTGTCAGTACCATGCTGTTTTTATTACTATGACTTTGAAGTGTATTTTGAAATAGAGAATAATCCATCTTTTAATGTCTTTTTTCCATTTCTTTCTTCATTATTCTGTAATTTTCACTGGAGAGGACTTTCACCTCCTTGGTTATGTTTATTCGTAAGTACTGTATTTTTTGAGCTATTGTGGTTGAAATTATTTTCATGATTTCTTTCTCAGAAGGTTCATTATTGGTGTATATAAAAGCTATTTATTTTTATGCTGATTTCATATCCTACCACTTTGCTGAATTTGTTAATCAGCTCTGAAAGTCTTCTGGCAGAGTTTTAGCATCTTCTACATAAAGAATCATATTATCTGAAAATAGGGATAATTTAACTTCTTCCTTTCTTATTTGTACCACTTTTATTTTTTCTCTTGTTCTGGATGAAATTTCAAGTACTATATTGGCCAGAAGTGATGAAAGTGGTCATCCTTGTTTCATTACTGAGTTTAGAGGAAGTACTTTCAATTTTTGCACATTCTGTAAGACGTTGCTTGTGGGTTTGTCATAGATAGCTTTAATTGAGGTAAGATCCTTCTATACCTAGTCTTTTAAAGTTTTTATCATGAAGTAGTGTTGAATTTTGTCAACAGCTATTTCTGCATCTATTGAGAGGTCATGTTGCCTTCATCTTTGGTTCTTCCTATGTGGTGTATTACATTTTTTGATTTAAGTACACTGAACTATTCTCTATCCTTGCATTGCTGGGATGAAACCAACTTGATCATGCTCTATGATCATCCCTTTAATGTGTTATTTGATTCTGTTTGCATGAATCTTGAAGATTTTTATCTATATCGATCAAGGATATTGGTCTATTGTTTTTGTTTTTGTTGATATCAGAGGTATGTTAGCTTTGTAGAATGAATTTGGAAATGCTCCTTCCCTTTCTATGTCAGAGAATAGTCTGAGGAGCACTAGTGGTAGTTCTGTAAAGATCTGGTAAAATTCTGTGGTAAATCAATCAGGTCCTCGGCTTTTCTTTGTTTGGAAATATTTTATTACTGCTTCAATCTTATTGCTTGTTATCGATCTTTTTATTTTATATGCACTTGGTGCAAGTGTGGTAGGCCATATGTATCTAGAAATTTATCAAGTTTTTCTAGATTTTTCAATTTATTAAATATAAGTTTTAAAAATACTCACTAATAATCCACTTAGTTTCAGTGGTATAGCAGGTAATATTGTCCTTTGTGGTGTTTATATTAATTTGGGTCTTTTTCTTCTGGTTCACTTGGTAGGGCTTATCAATTCTGTTTATCTTTTCAAATAGCCAATTCTTTCTTTCACTGATCCCCTGCATTGTACTTTTAATCTCCATTTCACTAATTTCAGATCTGATTTTATGATTTCTTTACTTCTATTGGTTTGGGCTGTGTTTGAAGAGTTCCCCATCTATTGCTCTCACTTCTCTGCTCCTCAGCTGCCAGGAAGGGAGCATATTTATGACCCAAAGCAATGAGGCCAAGCAACCCTGGACTGAAACCTCCATACTCAGGAGCCAAAGCAAGTCATTCCTCTTTTAAAATGTTTGATCTCAGGTACTTTGTCGCAACACACAGAAGCATAATGCAACCCCAGATCTCCAACCACCCAGGCCAAGTTCAGAGGACAACAAAATATAGGAAAATCAGAAGCTAGTCACCTGAATTTTCTGAAATGGTAGCAACAGAAGTAAAAAAAACAAACCAAAACACAGGCATTTTGTCACAGCAATGGGAAACTAACAAGCACAATACTCATAAACACACAGAGAATGAAGGAACCCTTGGTGCATGAAGGTCAAAGATCTTGAGTATGTATTTGTCTTAGTTCCAGCTGCTGTAACAAAATGCGATTGGCTGCATGGGTTGAACAGTACAAATTTCATTCTCATAGTTCTGGGGTCTGGAAAGTTCGCGATAAGGGTGCTAGATGGTTGGGCTCTGGCATACGATTACTTCTTGGTTTTCAGATGGCTGTCTTCTTGCTGTGGCCTCACATGCACAATCAGCAAGCTCTCTCAAGTACCTCCTTTAAAAGCCAGGAAGTCCTTCATGAGGGCTCCATCCTTATGACTAGTGGCCCCCTAAAGACTCCTACCTCCAAATACAATCACATTAGAAATTAAAGCATAAGTTTGGGGAACACAAACAACACTCAGTCATGGCAATTTTGTCAAGAGAAAAAAAGCAAAAGGAAAATTCTAAACAACATACTCTGTCTGATATCTTCTTTGTAAAAGAAGGACATAAATATTGATAAAAATGTCTGTGCTCACTTGGGTTTACTTCAGTCTTGCTAAGAGGATAAATCAGAAACTAAAGTCACTTCCTGTCAGAAGGCAGAGAAGAACTGGATGAATGAGACTTAGGGGAAATGAGAATTTTTGATGTGTACATTAGCACACAGTGTTTACTGTTGTTGTTGGGTTTTTTCCCCCAGAACTGGGGATTGAACCTAGGGCCTTTGCTCTGACCTACATCCCCTGCCTTTTTTAGGTTTTATTTTTTTATTTTGAGACAGCATTTCTCTAAGTTGCTCTGTTTCCCAGATTAAACTCACACTTGCAGGCCTCCTGCCTCAGCCCCACAGAATGCTAGGACTAAAGGCTCATGTGAGCCACCTTGCCTGTATACAATTTTGTTCTTGAAACATATGAATGTATTAACTCTGTACAAAAAATTAACTACAAAAATAATCTTCTAGTTTTCCTTCTACTCACCCCTTTGAGCAGCTGAATTCTATGGTTGAACCAAAGAGCAGATCAGTTATAATTTCTACTTTCCCATTGGCTAACTCTCCTGGGTGTCTGCATCGCCTGTCTGAAGGAAAATGGAACTGGTGATTAGAGGCTACCAATAATCACAAGCTATAACATTAGAAAAAATGTCTGGTTAATTATCTTTCAGATCGATCCAGAGTTATTTTTCAATACATGTTTCTGATTCTGACTCATTTAATTTTTACTATGAGGAAAAATAAAAAGTATAACTCATTTTTCTAACATGTTTTTAAAAGATGAAAAACTACCTAATTTCATTTAATTAAACCTCTGTGATAATACAGGATGTGGTATATTGACCAGTTATTCACATAAGTTTATGCTCTCAAAAATGTACATCTTTGGTCATAAAAAATAGACAAAAGGGGAAATAGATTCTATGCCCTTTGTGTTGGAAAAATATTTCATTATGTAACCCCAATTGACTTTTTCCAAATAGTATAGGTGATATTAACTTTTAAGACCATTTGCTCAAAGATTTTCCTATGAATTAAGGAATTTATTAAAGAAAAGTAAAGCACAATTGAGAAGAATAAATGTTGGCAATTACTGGCACAAAAGACATTGTAGATCCATGATCCATTAATATCGCAAATAACGTAGCTTGAGTTGACTCTCCAGTAGCCGCGGTGGCAGTTGTATCTCAGAGCAATTCCAGTTGTGAAGTTTGTCCCATATGACTGCATGGCTGGGGACGCAAAAGGAAGAGTGGGTGGAGGACCACAGTCACCTGGATACAAAAGCGACAAGGACAACCAGAAGTCACACCTCCAGACAGAGGCGTTGAGAACGAACGAGCAGTAAGACTTTCACAGCAGAGACCGTGTTTCTCTTACTGCGACTCTTTGGCTCCAAAGTTCAGTGAACACCGTAAGTGATCAGCAATGCATGCTATTCGATGAACCATAACAACAACAATGATTTTAAAAGGCAAAAACATGTTCGTCTATTCTTCCTTGAATAGGTGATAATTTGTCAAAACTGGCTGGGGAGCTCTTAATTTCATTGTTCTCTCAGATTGCTCACTTCTGCCTGCCTACTCACGGGACAATCACCTGTGTGAGGCCATTTTTCACTATTTCTTCCCTCAGTAAAAACGTATCATATCAGTAATATCATTAGTTATATCTGGAATTCGAGATGAGAAGGAACTATCTTAATTATGTTCTCTTGGATTTCTTTTTAATTTCAATTAGATTGCCTACTCCAACATGAAAATGTTTTTCAAAGGCATCACAATGTGAGAATACATTAACCCTTGGAAAATAAAAACTTAAATCTATTTCTCTAGCAAGAAATAAAATTTTAAGTTCCCTTCCAGAGGCCCCAGCAGAATTATCTACATCTGCCCTCCATTCTGACACATTAGCAATGACTGTTTTTCACAGTCAAGTTGACAGGTAACATATTTATTTCAAGTCGTGATTTCTTTGCAGTTAGGTTGTTTCAGGCGCTTTGAGAGGAAATTCTAAAAGGGAAAATCAAGAATATCTATGAAACACCCCTTAACAGCGCCTATAATACCAAATTTCCTGAAATTCCTGGCTGTTAAATATTCCCAAGATGTGAAACACAGATATCTATCTGTTCGACATCTCTTGCAGAAAGGCCTGTGATGAACCCATGAGGAGACAGCAGCCCAGATGATCTCCCCATTACTCACCAAGAGCAGGAGCCAACAGAGCAGCTACCAGAATAACTTGGAACAGAATTGGATCAGAGACTGTCCACAGCCTGGGGAACATGCTGGCTCCCAGTTTTCCCTTTTTGGGAAAGGTGGAGCCCTCCGGGAATGCACGCGTAGTAGCTCTTGGGGAGCATGTGATCCGACTCCTCTTCAGTATGTTTCTGCTGAAAAACTCAACAGTAGTCTTGAACTCCTATTTGTCATAAAGTACTAGGAAAAAAATCACATGGGAACCATCTTCAAAGAAATTGCAATCAAATAAGTAAGAAAAAGCATTAAATACAAATACATACAATAAACAACTGCTTATACTATCGGGCCCTGGAGCCACTTAATTCTACATGAGAGGTAGCCTGGGCCTCTGGTCCATACTGCTGTGAAATTAGGAGGATGAGCATAGGCCGTTTTATGCCAAAAGTAAACACCAAGTGAAAACACAGCAGTGAGAAGGTAAAGTTACTCCTGGGAAATAATCATCAGCAGTTCAGTTTTCTTGGAAGTTAAGGAATGTTGGTAGGGAGGTGAATGTTTACAACAGGCAGATTCCAAGTGGATTTGAATGAGGTTTCAGTGTCAGGATTGGGAGTTTGGAATCAGAAAATGGAGAGTCATTTTCATTTATAAATGTGTTTGTTTTTGAGTGAGATCATTACTGTGTTTTGAGGAGATCACTATGGCAGATGTGTTCAAGGCAGATTGGAGGCAGAGAAAGGTCACAGGGAGGTTGATTAAGGGGACCATTGGAACTGGCCAGGGGTGCCTGTAAGACGATCTGAATAAGCAAATGACACAGGAGTTACACAAAAGGGAACAAATGTAAGAAAAGCAAGAAAACAACGAGGCAGAGGACTAGAGTTGGAGACCCATCTACAGTACCTATTCATCTGCAGCATCTGCCCATCTGCCTGCCTGGACCAGTTTGTCATGGCAACTGTCAACAAAAGCAGCCATATGCTGAGACAGTTCGGAATTTTCAAAGCATGGTTTGTCACAAAAAATAAAATAAAATAAAGGGAAAAAAGGAAACTTACTCTTACCTTTAGGTTTCTTGGTCCTGGTCATTCATTAATCAGAGATTTTTTCTCTGATTAATGCAAAATTCTTATAAAGTCCTTCTTATCTCCTATATGGAAAAAAATCCTCACAAATTATAACTTTCCTTAAGAAATTCCTAAAACCCAAAGTGATATATGAAAGCAATGATATACATGATCCCACCTTCACTCTAAACCCTTAGGTGGACCGAAATGATTTCTACCACCATCTCTCCTTATTTGTATAAATTGTGGGCACAAATCTACTCACGGCAAGTCAGTCTTCCTGTGGTCCTCACCAAGCTGTCCCTGCCTACTTTGTGTGGGACTGAGAGAGGGGAGTTTGAGGTACTCCTCACTCTACATGCAGCAGCTCCCCTCATTTACTGAGCAAGATCTCACGCCAGACTCTCAACATTCTAAACCTCCCCACGCCAGTGCCGCTGATTGTGACGTCACACGTTTCCAGAGAGAAGCGGCACAACCTCACTCAACTGTAGGCTTTGGAAGTTAGGTCTTCTGGATCACACGCTCCTCCCTCCCCCTCCCCTTCCCCTCCCCCTCCCCCTCTCCCTCTCCTAGGAAACCCAGTTTACTTCCCATTCCTACTCCCAGAAATTGGAGGTGGACAGGAACATCAACGAACACACTTACATTTCAGGATCCGTAAAAATGAGATATACGTGTAACCTAATGTATGTCTTACTTCATTGGTAAACACTGTTAGTTCTCCATTCATAAGTTAAACAGCCAACTAACTCTAACTCTTCAACAATATATACTTTCCATGTCACAAAACTCATTTTCTTTCTACTATGAAATGTAATAATAATCCTGAAACAATTTCTGATGAACAGATATTTGAAACTCCCCCTCCTGCTCATCCTCCCTCCCTCCCTCCCTCCCTCCCTCCCTCCCTCTCTCTCTCTCTCTCTCTCTCTCTCTCCTCTTCTTTTGAATACTGCGCTCTCCAAAGTGACAAACACTAACATTTTCCCCAGGGTCATCTGAGTATTTAGTCTATCACCAAACTGAAGGAATCTGAGCAAGTAGAAGACTCCTAGTGTCGCCTCGGTTTTGAAGCACCTTTGATTGCCGGCATTCCTAGCCCCTCCCTAAAACAGAATTTACCTCAACATTCTCTCCTTTCAGGCAAATGCTCTGCTAAAAACTCCAAGTTCTGGCGATGTGATTGGCAGCTGTATGGCTGGATGGGGATGAGTGGGAGTGAATAAAGACTAATTTGTTGTCACTGCAAATGATTAACTGCAAAAACAGAAAAAGCTGCAGTGTGTAGTCAGTCTCTTCCTTCCCCTGAGCTAGTCTTCAAATTTTGTGAGATGTGGTGGTGTTTGTTTTCTCCTTTGCCTCCCCTTACCCATAAAAAGCAACAAGGAAGATGATAGGTCTCCCACCACCTCAGCAGCTATCATGTATAGTAGCTGCCCTCTTCCCATCGTGCCTTGCCCCCTCCCCTGTGTGACGTCATGCCAAGATGGCTGCTCCCACCAAAGGATAAACCCTTCTTCCCAGCATGCCCCTGTTCCCGCCTAGAGAGTAACCTAATACTCGCTCACCTCCTACCGCCTAGTGACATCACCAGCTCCTCCATTCCCTAGTCACTACCTCACTCAACCCTACCTCAGCCCCACCTCAGCCCCACCTCAGCCCCACCTCAGCCCCACCTCAGCCCCACCTCAGCCCCACCTCAGCCCCGCCTCAGCCCCTACAAACCCCACCCCAGTCTCTATAAAAGACTCTCCCTGCCCTAGCCATATTGCTTTTGTCTCTCCTTTGTTCAGAGACAGCCCGGCAGATCTATTCCCCTAATAAAGGCTTGTTGTGGCCTGGTCTGGTCTTGGTCTTCGGCCTTTTACCTGACAGAAGATGGCCCTCCTGACCTATCAGACGCGCACACACACACACACACACACACACACACACACGCATTTGTGGATTCAGCCAACTTCCAGTGATGCACAAAGTAGTTGGGCCTATTATGGTTATGCCTGTATTGCATATGTAAGACTTCTTTTCTTGTATTTTTCATTATTCAAAACATAATAACTATTTACATAACGTTTAAATTGTTTAAGAATTATAAGTGATCTAGAGATGATTTAAAGTATGTGGGAGGGTACGTGTAAGTTATATGCAAATAGTTTACCATTTTTCATATAAACTTGAGTATCCTCAAATTGGACACCCAAAAATTCAATCCCCTTCAGATACTGAGGAAAAATATTGCACAAAATATAGAGATGGAAATGAGCAAAACTAGACAATGCGTCCTCTCGGTCCTGGGGTCCCATCCTTTTTGTTGAAGGACGAGGGCATTCAGACCTGACCCCTGATTCATCAGAATGTGGCAAAGTTGAAAGGCCAGCTCTTATGATTGAGTTTAAACAACTGTAAACAATCCTCAGATTAGGTCCAACTTCACCAGAAGTGATTCACATGGTGAATACTAGGGCCACAATTTTAGGGAGTGTTAGCTTTTCACCACTGTGACCAAATACTTGGCAAACACAAAGGGGAAAGGTTTATTTTGGCTCATGATTTCTGTCCAAGGGCAGATAACGCCACAGCAAAGCCGTCATGGCGGAGGGCTTGGTTGAGCAAAGCTGCTCACTTCACAGCAGCCAGAGAACAGAACAAGAGCAAGAGACAGCGCAAAGGTCCACTTCAGAGGTGCGTGCCCATCACCTACTGCCGCTGCGTAGGCCCCGCCTCCTAACAGCACACTCTGCATCCTTGCACACCCGGCCACCGAGTGCCGCGCCCCAGAGACAACGCCTGCTCCAGGGCTCTATTCTGTCTGCAGGCCCTCGAGTCACCGCCAGCTGCAAGGGCCCTGTCCCTCATCGTGTTCTCAGTGGTTGAATTTTGCCTGGTGACTGCAGGCCAACTCTGGTCCAGCCAACCAGCGACCTTCCCCAGTATCTAGTGACTGTACAGAACAGCTACATGTCTTCAAATGAGGTCAAATCCCTCCCTTAGAATGCCCCTTCCCTTTGAATTTGTCCCCTTTGAGTACCTTCCCTCAGCCCAAGGGTACCGTACCCATTTCCTCACATTCCCATAGTTACTCTTTATCATATTAACCCTCTTTGTTTCAGTGCTTGTGTGGCTTCTATCTCCTGATCTAAACTATGCATATATATTCTGATATCATCGAAAACTTGTAGTAATCAGGTTTTCAATTTAGTATGTGGGCAGATGGAATAAGTCTATAGAAAAAATTATAGAAATATATTTTTAAAATTATATTACTCCATCCAGATTATTTATTTAATGAAGATTGAATTCATTGTATCTTTAAATCTGTAAACAGGTTCATTATTAGTATCAGAAAGTCAATTATTTAAAATGGACAGAAAAATGATACTAGGAATATATCTTGATTCACAGAAATTTTAGAAAAAATATTTTCCTTATACAACTATAAACTAGCTGGACAATGGAAATAGATGCTTTCTAGTTGTAACATTTTTGGGGGGGGCGTACCAGGGATCGAACTTGGGACCTTGCATAGTTGTAACTTTTTATATAACCTCTACCAGTGTCTTTCTTATGTTTATAAAACCTGGAATTGAAATAATTCACTTATCTTCCTATGGTCAAAGAATGTAATTTGGCAGCAGATGTTTTACAGTTGACTTCTCTTTGGCAGAACTGAACTTTAGGTCCTAATTAACATTTCATATATTATACACTGCTTACTCATAGCATAATTATTCATTGCCAACATAGGCAAACCTCTGAGTAAAAAAAAGATGAATTGGTCCTACTGGTAAGGAAGTCATTTCCCTGAAGACAGAGGTGAACGCAGCTGTCTTGCCTTCTAAGGATAGGAGGGATCAGCTCAGGAAAGAAAGTCCTCTTGGGACTGGAAAGTACTGTGGCGGAAATAACCAAAGCCTGAGGAGTGGTGGGAGCAGAGAATTCAGAGGTAACATCAAGGCAGAATCTCATCTTCCTTGGTAGAAATTTCAGTTGTAAATTCAAGTTATAAGCAGGCCAAAGGCCAAAAGGTAATGCCTGGAGAAACCACAAAGGACACCAGCAAATGCCCATATTTGGAGACTCCTCTCCTTGCACTGGCCAGGAGACAGGACACCCCAAAACTCAGTACTTCAGGCCAGGTAGAAGCTCATTTTTCTTTCATGTCACAGTTCAGAGGCAACCCTGCCCCCACAATCCATAAAAGTATTCACAATGGTCAACAGAACCTCCCACCATGGGAAACCAAGGGACAGCTCCTTTTCCTTTGTCAGCTCAACCCCTCTTCCCCCAAAGCTGTCCTCCTCAACAAGGCGGAAGCTGGTTCACCAACCAGTCAGCATTTTGGTCCTCAGCAACCGGAAAGAAAAAGTGAAGAACAATTTGCATGTATTAGGAAGTTACTCCAAGGGAAGGTCTAGCTAGCAGCCCTGCTGATATTTAAAATGGTGCAAGCTGTTCTGTACTTAACATACAAGTAGAGGTTAATATAGGAGAACAATTACCAGTCTCTGCTGTATGCACCATGTAATTTAAACAGCCTCACTCCCAACTTCCACCTGCTCACTATGTGTTTCATTTCACCTGTTTTTTCCAGAACCACTGACGGCTACTCTGATCTGCACAAGGAAGCAGGGCACAAGGAAGGTATTTAACATTTCCAGAAGCAGACTTCAATTAAAGACAGACAGAAGTTACTGTGTAAAGCCAGCTCCTTGTGCTGATGCATAACACTCTGGGATGTGATTTCAACATCTTCACTGGTTCCCTCGGTATGAGGCTATAGTCATCAGTACCAGCTTGATAACATATCTTTTTGAGCTGTTCTTTCTTCCCCATCTCCTCCCTTTCTTCTTTTGGTGTTTCCTGCACATCAAGAACAAACTACTGACACTTTACTTCTTGTTTCATGGTCTGCTCTTAAGAACACTTAGACTAAGGCCATGTGGGAGAACAATGGGCTCTGGGAGAAAGATTGGAACATCTTCTAAAACATTTAGGAAGATGTGGAAAGAGAAATGTAGACAACAAAGCAAGTGAGCAAGCAAACATCACTTGAAAGGACATTAAGGGGCTGGGGATTTAGCTCAGTGGCACCGCGCCTGCCTGGCAAGTGGAAGGTCCTGAGTTCAATTCCTGATACCAAAAAAAAAAAAGGACATTAAGGACACCAGACTAAAACAAAAGAAAGGAAACATGCTCACAGAACACTTTTGGGATTAATGCAGAGTCATAACATATGAAAGTTATTGTTGATTTAACCAAAATTGCATAGTAGTAACTACATCAGAAAAAAGAGAAAAGGCAGGTGTGTATTAGAAGATGATTAAACCTTTGTAATCCAGTGGATAACGTAATGTATTGTCTAAAAATGTACAGATAAATACTAGGGAAAAAATGCTACAAGAGATGACAGTGGTTCTTGAGACTAGGACAAAGGACTTGTATGGGTCCAGAGAGTACAATATCTTCTAAAACAAGTATGCATTTTAAACCATTTAAAAAAATTATTAGGTAAATAGATGCATTTGTTACCTGATTTATAATCTATAAAATTTTCTGCAAAAGTTAAAATTTCAATATAAAATTGAAATTTAAAATGTAAAGAGAAAGAGGAAATGTTATGGAGGTTTGCTACTTATATCTACCTTTATCATTTTGACATCTGTGTGCCTATACATGCATTTATTTTAGATAGTTTTTGAAAGATTTTTCAATAAAAGAATAAATTTTCAAATGAAAAAATAATTCAGATTAGTGTGAAAATAACTGTACTGCACCATGACATTCATTAAGGTAGTAAGAAAGGAAAAAGAAGGGCCTGGCATTTTAAAGTCTCGGCTATTCTGTAATATTCTTAAAAACCATAGCTTAAGATGGATAACTCTTTATCCAAGCACATTCATAATCTAAAAATATACGCATCCATAGCTACCCATTCTAATCCAATAAGATGGTATGGGAAGTGTAATTCTATTTAAGAAATTAACTCATTTATGAAATTAATCTTGAAAAGGGAAAAATAATCATTCTTTCCCAATCAATCCCAGTTTCCAAACCGCATTCTCTATCTATAAAACATTCTTAACCACAGCTACAAATATCTACCAAGGATTTTTATGTAGATAGTACCTTAAATACTTAAACTAAACTAATTTACTAATACCACATGAACTCGTTAGTAAGTGTGATTGCATGTAGTGTGCAGTGATGCTATGCAGTACCAAATACAAATTAGGAATTTAGTCTGTTCTGGACAAAATGTGGACTCTAGTGCAAGTGTAATAAAATAAGACAGAAATTATAAAACTGATGAAACGATTCAGCTAGCACATAACAAAATGAAGAGACAAAGTCATATTTTAAAAATCATTAATGAATGGAGATTTTCTGGGTGACATTTGGTTTCAGGAGGGAAGAGATGGGGCATAATTTCTCTTGCTGGCGGCAAGGTTTGAATAAGAATTAGCAAAAGTGAGTGAGGGAAAAGAGGAAGTACTAGGTACTTACCACCTTTAATCCAAAGAGCTGGCCTATGCCCTCTCCTTGGTCCTGAAGAGGCTGGAAGTACAGAGTAGCTTTGCAGGAAGCTGGCACAGACAGGAGGGACATCTACCTCAGTTTCCTTTGCATACAACTGTACTGCTACTAGCAGGAGCCTGGGCTGGTGGCTCCACTTCCTATTGTGATGCATCTGCCCTCCTCCTCCTGAGACACCAATGATAATTATCTTTCTGTGTGTTCTAAACTTTATTTACAATCATTAGTATAAAATATCTAGGCTCCTTTCCTGCCTCGCATTCAAACCATCACTGAGCAGCTGGCTGCACAAGTTCTTCCTTCGCTCATAAATTCTTTTCTAAGCCATGTTTCTAACAGTCACTTCCACTTTCTGAGATCATATTTTTGGTGCATAATGTGGAAAGGATGAAAATTATACTATGTGAGATATATAAACAATGAGAACAGAGGACATATAATTCAAAAAATGTCTAAGGCTTCACAGGGCCCATCAGACATCCACAGGCCCAGAACCAAAAAGACGGACTCGAGTTTGTCATGATGGATTCTGGACATATTCATCAATTTCAATTAAGTTGAATTAATTGAACTTAATGCATACAGAGAGACAGGTTTAACAATTTCTCAATTCATGAAAATTTACTAACAAGACCTACCAGTATAGACCAGCATGAAATGAGAGAGAGGAAAGTAGACAGCCCACTCGACAGAAGTGAAGAAGATGGGTCAGGAGCAAAGATAGGCACATGACCCAGGAGTCTGACAAGGGAAATAAGATCTGTGCAGAAAGAACGTAGTGCCGTGGAACAACATGTCAACTGATGGGACCACTAGGAGAAGGCAGCTCTAGAGGAAGCTACCAGGGAAGTAACTGCGAACAGCCTCGGGTCACTGCTGGCCACCTGTGTCCCTGCTGCATGACATCTCCCTCCTCGGTGCCTGTTCTGCAGGTGCTCAGTGGAGGTCACTCAGTGGAGGTTGAGGTCTCTCTCGTAAGGGAAGAGACTGCTGGGTGAATACCTCAGGTTCTTATCCTCAGGCCAAGCCTTGCAGTGGGTCCCACCTGCCCTCAGGGCTGCTGCATGGCTGAGCCCCTGTCAGCAACAGCAGCAGCCCTTGGGTGATGGTTTCTCTTCGGCTTTCCCTCTTTCCCCATCCTACAGCCTGCTTGCTCAGAGCTTTGTGGCCACCTTCTGTGACACTCTCCATGTTAGGTGGGTTTAGCAGCTCGGACCCCTCTGTCAGCCCGAGAGGCCCTCTGTTCTCTTCACAGTGTGTTTGGGAAAACTGAATCAAGGGAGCCAATGTTCCTCACAGAGCTCTGTGTAAAGGAGAGGAGACAGCAGGAGGAGCTGAAATCAGAGAAGGCGCTCCACCGGAAGTCGGAGGAGGTGGTGCCTGGCCAGTGAAGCCCCCAGAGACATAGAGGAGCTCCCCAAGGCTGTCTCACGTGTGCCACTTTAAGAGGCGGAGGCCATTTTAAGTTACTAGTAAGGAAAATGACGGCCCAACAGACAGAAGACCTAGGCGTGGGGGGCTGACAGGCGGGCTTCACGGCCCCGGGCCTGGAGTGAGTGAGGAGGTCGGACCCAATTGCAGGTCCCTCCGTGGGAAGCAGAGAGAGGCACAAGGCGGGCGGCGTGCAGGTGGAGGAGAGCTGAGCCCCGTGCGCCATGCGGTGGGCGGTGGGTGCTGGGCGGTGGGCGCTGGGCGGTGGGCGGGGGGGGGCAGTCCTCAGGTGCTTCGGCCTCTGCTCTCCGCTGCGCACAGCGCGATGTGTTTGAGTGGAGCTGTGAAGAAAGGCTGTCCTCAGAAGCCCACACATTAAAATAATCGTATAGATTTCATACGATGCATTTAAGACACACACTCCATAGAGTACTAAATGACCACAAAGACATAAATTTTAATTGAAAAATGTACACTTTGCATACAGAGAAGTAAATATATGAGCCACAGATGATCAATAATTCCGTAATCTCAGAGCACACTTTAAGCACTGATCCTCTCTAGATATTTATTGTCAGGAGCAGAGGTGCAATGTGCAGAAGAGTTGCTAAATTGGTCTACATGGAATTGGAGACAGCAAGACATCCAGGCATCCCTTTCTCTTACGGCTATGACTCCCGCGTGGACTGCCCGGCCTTGTCTATCTGTAGTTGCAGTAGTTCAATCTCCAGAGACAGCTTATACACCTCCAGTGCCATCTGCACTTCAGCTGGATTTGAGAGGCACTGCATGAGCTTCCTGCCTGCGATCACCTGTTCACAGCCTTCCAGTACCTCCTGAAAGAGACGCCGGTGGTGGGTATGGTAGAGAGACTGCTGCTGGCCATACAGCCACAGACCTGGATGCCGTGTGGCCTAGAAACAGTTAGGAACCAGTACTCCCAGGTCTACAGGACTCTGCGCTCTAAGGGGCTCAGTTTTTCCCACACTAGAATGAGAATAGGGAAACTTGCCACTGCTAAGTCACCAGAGTGATTCAAGAAAAAAAAAAAAGGAGAATTTCTTTGAGGGACTCAGAAAAGATTCTTGATGAGTCACTTGTCACCATTCTGGGCCAGGACACAGCTTTGCAGGAGAGCACCACGCTTGGCAGCACAGAGCTGCCTGAGTTGTCCACTTACCCACTCACACCTGGGTACCTCTGGGTACCAGGTTCTGTTCCCAGAGCAAGTGATACTTCGGGAGCCCACGACTCCAAAGCCAGCGTTACAGTGGATGGTGATGTTTTCAGACTCGACATACAGAGGCTTATTCACAGACAGCTTTCCATCTGCTATCTTTGGCTTCAGACACTGAGCTACAATGGAAAGGTATTTTAGGCAATCTATGAATCTAAGAAAAAGATACAATAATAGTCTAAGATGATGAGTTATATTCAGGTGCTTGTTATTGTTATTTCATTTTCATAATAATGTTTTTATTGAGCATAACAACCTGAGCATTTTATGTGGCTAGTTCAGTTATCTCTCAATAGCCCTATGAGATGCGTACCACCATCTAATCCCATTTTATCCAGGAGAAAGTTTAGATACAGAGAAGGTAGGAAACTTGCCCATTGCCATAGCTTGTTTAAATAATATGATCGGATATTTTAAAAAAATGAATGTGACCCCAGAGCCTCAGCTCGCAAAGTAACTCTCACAGATGGAGTTGCTGCAAGATTCTAGGCATGGAGGCCTCCCTATTGCCTGTTATTCTTCTGTGTGCAATGGAGAAGTGGTGTCAAATAAACCTTGTATGGTTATAATCTAGTGATGCGTTTGTTGTATGCATGTAAAACTCACCCCCGATCTTGACTCCTCCCATTCCCACAATTGACTGGCATTAGGAGCCCCCCAAACACACCATCTCTATGGTGCAGGGGATACTTTGATGGAAGTAGCTGCCACTCCATGAGACTTGAAATTGGCCCGGGAAAGCCAGCGTGCATATCAGAGTAAGATTCCTGGAGTATTTTTCATGGGCACACAGGTGTACTAATAAAATGTGATGTCTCCAGACTATTTCTGAAAGTATACACAAGCAAGCAGGAAGAGGGGCTGAATGAAGAAGGCTGAAATCTGTGATTGCGAGAAAGAAGTGGAGGGAAGCCATATTTGTGTGCTTTTGTGTGTGTGTGTGTGTGTGTGTGAGTGTTTCACAATGGGGTACCATCTGCATATATTACTTACTTAAATATATTGGAATAAAATGTTTCTTTGCTGCCACTGGCAGAGAAGAGCTTCGCTCTCCATCCTTTAGCAACAGTTCCATGACCTTGGCCAGGTCCTGCATAGGCAGTTGAGTTACCTTTGCACTGGGGGGCTTCAGGTAACCATTGGGAATCCTTGCAGGAGAGCTTCTCTTGTCCAACCAGCTTGTAACCTTCATCACATTTATATACAAATGTATATGATGAGAAATACGATGAAACTTTTTCATAATGTCCGTGGGCAATGCTAGGAGGCACTTCACAGCCTTGATGATGAGACATAAAAGTGAGTGAGTGTGAGCTTGTAGAACACGTGAAGTAGCACATTTTGGAGTTTGTATGGTTTACAGAAGGCTTCATTCTGTCCTTCTGTCTTCTCTGCCCATAAGATCACTTGTGTCGCCTTCCTGCAAGCCTCAGGCTAGGGAAATAGACAGACTCAAGCTGTGAGCTGCTATAGGCTGAATGTTCCCCAATGGCCTATAAGTTAGACTGGGTCACCAGGGTGGCATTATTGGGAAGTGGAACCTTTAAGCAGGGGGGACCTAGTGAGAGGTTCTTAGGTCTGATGTGGGATTCTGCTCTCTCTCTCTCTCTCTCTGTCTCTCTCTCTCTCTGCCTCCTGGTGAGGTAGACAGTTTTGCCTTGGCATGATGTGTTGTCTCAGCACAAGTCCAAGGCAGCAGTGTCAATGAATCATGGACTGGAACCTCCAAAACTATGAATGAAAATAAACCTCTCCACTTTATAAACTGGTTACCCGAGGTGTTTACTATTGTGAAATAAAGCTGGCTAACATAGACTTTCATTTTATTAATTCACCCTACATTGTTTCAGGACCAGTTTTGCATAAAGGCAGGATTTGGTCCTCAGTCACACAGTAATGATGGTACTTTTGTGTGGGGGGGTTTGCTTGTTTTTTTGGTACTGGGGATCGAACTCAGGTCCTTGCACTTGCACAGCAGGCGGCAAAAACCACTGAGCTAACCCCCAGCCCTCAGTGATGGTACTCTCAATCGGCTTCATACTGAATGTCAGGATGTAAGAAGAATGCCAAAATATTTCTCCCTGAAATATTTACCACTGTTGATTTAAGGACACGGAAAGTGCAGAGGGGCTCTCTCACTGTTCTTTCACGCCCCCTTTCCTGCCTGAGACAGAGATGCAAATCTCAGTTCCCTATCAGCATAGAGACGGCATTAGCAGGGCCAGAGGAATCTGGGAACAGATTTTACTGTCTTCTCAGTTTCCCCACCTTTTTGAGCCTAGAACTGCTCTCTCTTTTGACCTGTCATTTCTCTAAGATTTAGGATTTGGGGCTAAAATGTTACTTAAGACAGTTCCAAGCTACTGCTTTGGAAGAGCTACTTTCCAGAGAGAGAGAGAGAGAGAGAGACTCTTCTCCCACTTGGTAAGTAGGACATATATCATTAAACTTGCTTGTTTTTCTTTCACCAATCTGTCTTTTGTTTTAGGAGAGTGTTCCAACAACAAACTTGTGAAGCTTAAGGAAAATTGTATTTTCCCCCCCTTCATATCCATCTCTGAGACAGTGAGGATGTTAAATCCATCCAGAATCTCTAGTCACTGATCTCAGTCAAATCTGTTCATCCATTTCCATCAAGAAAACCTTACTGTATTTATATCTTAGAAGACTGCTCTTTGGGAAGAATAGAAACGGTAGGTTTTGTGTTAAAATAATAAACAGGACAGGGTATAGAGTACCTCTCTGAAGTGGATTCTGTTTAGGCAAACATTGCATGAGAAAGTTAAATAAGATCAAGCAGAGAGGATGTCAGATAAAGAATTATACTATTGTACCAAAATGCATCTTAGACACATGGAAAAAGTGATGGCTTGCATGAATGCAAAGAAAATTCTGGAATTGCCATGGGAGGTGGCAGAGGGGATTAAATGACTCAAGGAAGCGAGCATGCTGGACTGAATATACTTTGTACACTGGAAAATTCACCAGGTGATTGTGTTCCATGGGAAGGCCTAGAGCCGAGGGCCCCAAGTCCCAGGCCATGCACCAGTACCAGGTGTGGCTGGTTAGGAACCGGGCTGAGGTGAGTATGGGCAAGTAAGGCTCCATCTGTATTTACAGCCGCTCCCCTCACTCAGGCAGCAGCCAGAGCTCCTTCTCTTGTCAGTCAGCAGCAGTGTTAGGTTCCCATAGGAGCAGGAACCCTACTCTGACCTGCACATGTGAGGGATTTAGGTTGTGCTCCTTATGAGAATCCAATGCCTGATGATCTGTGGTGGAGCTGAGCTAGTGATGCTAGCACAGGGGAGTGGTTTCAAATACAGAAGAACATTAGCAAGAGGTCTGGCTGCACAGAGGCCATTCAAATCAACTGCTGGCAGACTCAGATCAAAACCCTATCAGTGAGCGGCAAGTGACATGTGAGCTGTATCTGGTGGCAGGCTTTCTAGAGGTAAGTGAGTTGATGCACTTCAACTGTACATCTGCATCTGGGTTTTAAGTCAGAATCTGACATTTGTCTTAGTCCACATGTGAGAAATGGATTTAGCCTGTCCATATTTTTCAGTGGTGATGGCACCACTGAGCTAAATCCCCAGCCCAGCCTGTCCACATTTTTTTTTACCATTTCCCTCTTTGCCTCTTTCTTGCACACTACTCTTGTTTCAGGCACAGTTTTGGGGAAGCCCACAGCTAACCTTATCCAAAATGAGTAAAAGACAAACTTCACTACTCAGGTCAAAGAGGTTGATTCTAAACATGAGTCTACACACTGTGTCATCCATTGAGGAATGCTGGCCAGCCAACAATGTCACCTGAACTTAAGAACATTTTTTGCATGTGATTAAAATTATGAACCACATTAAAGTATGTACTCTAAACCCATTTATGCCAAAGATTGAAATTTTTTTGAATTTTTGCATGAAATTCATATATATTAACAAGAATTCAAAGAGAACACATTTCATTATGTTCCACTGTTATGGGCGTTCCAAAACTCGATCAATAGGCATTGAGGGGTTAACTCACACCTGTTTGCAAACTCTTTGAGGAGA
This sequence comes from Heterocephalus glaber, assembly GCF_000247695.1. The sequence continues at coordinate 4,375,975 of NW_004624807.1, forward strand.
TGGACACAGAGCACATATATCTTCTCCCCTCATACACAGAAGTGAAATGGTTTTCTAAAGGTAGATCACTGGCCACAATTTTTCAGTTATGAGAGCCACTCCAGAGATTTTTTTTAAGAAAAAAAAAAATTGCTGACAACACATTTCAGTAACACAGAATGGGTCACAAAATGTGCTTACTTGTGTGACATATTCAACCTACTGAAAAACCAATTCTGTCACTACAGAGAAGAGTGCCATCTATATTCAAGTTGGCAAGTAACGTGGCTACACTCACATCAAACTGGAATTATGGAGACAGTGATCAACAGTGGGATTTTTAACATGCTAAAATTAGCAGAGGTTTTGAAAGAGACTGAACCAGGGCCTTCTTTCTCGCAGCTGGTGCATGATCACCTACCCCAGCTTTCAAAAGAGTTTGAGCATTTCTTCCCAACCACAAAAGACCCCTGAACTTGTAAGGAATAGATCTGTGACCATTTGTGAATAAGCCGGGTGAAACAACTTTGTCTATGGTAGAAGAAGAACAACTGCTTGAGATCACAAATGACTGTGGCCTTAAAAGTATTTGAAACAACTTCAGCTCTCCATATGTTCTGGATTAAAGGCAAGGCAGAATATCCCGAGAGTGATACAAAAGCACTGAAAAGCCTGCTTCCATTTCTCACCTCCTATCTTTGTAAAGCAGGGTTTTCTGCAGTGACAGCAACCAAGATGAGATTGTGGGGTAGACTATATAAGCTACACACTTCGGGTGTCACTGTCTCCCATCATCACCAGATGGGACCATCTAGTTGCAGGAAAACAAGCTCAGGGCTCCCACTGGTTCTGCATTATGGTGAATTGTATGCTTATTTCATGATGCATTACAATGTAATTTGAATAGAAATATAATACACAATAAATTAATGCACTTGAATTATCCCAACAGCATCAATCCATGGGAAAATCATCTCTCAGGAAACCAGTACCTGGTGCAAATAAAAGCTAGGGACCATTGGTCTGGATGATACAACATTTAACAAGGTTATAAGGAGTTCTCTGAGACGAACATCAGCATCAGAGGTCAACGCAAATGATAGCAAAGACCTCTGAAGAGCAAGACTCACTGTGGCAATGGCTGTCAGATAGGTCTTCTTAAGCCTTCAAAGCTAAGTGAATGCAAGCAGTAAAATGAATTGTAAGATCAGAAAGGCAACCCAAGGTGCTAAGAGTTATGAAGATTAGTAGACTATGGTGATCTCAGAAGTGAAAACAGATTAGCAGTCCGTGAGGATTCTACTCAATTTGTATCATCAAAGGAAATTAAAGATGCATGGTCAAGGGACTGATGTCATTCAGCCTAATTAAAAAGTGAAAGTCCCTTGCTTAGTTTCTGTGTTTGGATCAGTTTTCCAGCCTGGATTACTGACTGAAGAAAAATACAGCTTCCAGGAGAGAAGACGCTACATCTTGGAAAGTATGCACAATAATTCCTTCTGTTCTTCAATGGAACCTGTGTTCATCCATGTAGCTCTGCCCTGGGAAAGGTGCACAATAATTCAAAGATTATTAGCCATGGCTTGAATTGACATTGAGATCTGGGACCACCAGCCTCCCCTATTAGGGTACTTGGTGGTCATTTACATTATCCCCGCGAGGAGATAAAATTGGATTCCTGGACTGTAGGGTAAGAGTTTTCATAAACAACAAGGCCAGGAGGGAGAAATTGATACTGCCCACCTACCTCACACCTTCCCTGAGGCACAGGAAGTAAAAAATGCATGTATGTGTGTGAATCTATATTTACTAATTTATAATTTATATGGAAATAAATTATAATTACTTTACATACATATTATAAATATCCTGAGAGGTAGGAAGGGAATGGAGAAATCAGTACCCCTTTTAAAGAGCTGACCACGTGGGGGTGATCACCTGATCATATCTCCATTCAATTCACCAGTCTATTGAAAAGTTAAAGGGATTTTGGAACACTGCAGTACTCTGTTAAAAACTAAACCACATGCAAGCCCCATCACAGCTTCTGTACCAGAAGTGACGTCTTTGTTAGAGCAGATGAATGGGACTCCAAGTAAATGAGGCCGCTGATTTAATAAAAACCCTCTTCTCCATCCCTATGCAAGGTGGTCAGGAGCAGTTTGGGTCTGAAGATGTCTTGACAAACTGGATATCTGCAGGACATCACCTTGATTCAGTACATCAATAGCATTGTGCTAATTCTACTGAATGAGTAGGAAGTAGTTAGCATAATGATGCCCCAGAGTATGGAAGGTAAATATTCAGTGGTTTGCCATATGGAAATTTTTAGAGGTCCCAGGTTTAGGGAACACTAGGATGTCTTATCCAAACTAAAGTCAAATTATTGCAAATTTTACACTACAAAGAAGAAAGCCTAGCACCTAACTGAACTTTTCAGATTCTAGAGGCAGCACAATCTGTACTTAGGAACTCCGCTCCAATCGTACACTAAATGACACAGACGATTGTCAGGTTTGAAAGGGGCCCAGTCGGGAAAGGGCCGTGCTGGAGCTCTAGGTCAAGGCTGTGATGAAATCATCCCTGGCTTAGGGGGAAGGGTCCTGCACAGCCTGGTATACTGCACGTGGCTATAATAGGAGCAGATGCGAATGCCAGCATGACAATCATACCATGGGCCCTGAGACCATGAAGCAAAGCCAGCACTGCCTCAGAGACCTATGTAATGTTTGAGATGTGACTCCTGCTGTGTCACTTGGACCTGATGGAGACAAAGCTCCTGATCTTGGGTCATTAAGTGACCATGACCATAATCACTCATCATGAACTGGATCTGTCAGATACATCCAACTGTAAAGTGAGGCTGGCGATAATCCACTGTGCATTGGAAGTGGTGCATCTGGTACTGAGAAGGAGCAGGTCCAGATGGTGCAGACAAAAAGCACAAGAACCCCAGTCTCTGCTTTGTGACTAGCTGTTGTCACATGAGTGGCTTTCCCTTAGCTCACTCTCATGGCTGCATGGGTAAGTTTCCATCATAACCAACTGACAGTGCATTGGAAAGACCGAGTTTGGCTCACAGACAAGAATTTTTGATGTGTGTGTACAAGAATAAATGAATGGAAGCTTCATTAGAACCCAGCCAGGGTAGTAAGAGGAAGTCTTCCAGATGAGTAGAGCTGTACATAGGTAGCTGTTATGATTATAATCTGGAATGTCCCCCAAGAGGACAGAAGTGGGACTTGGCGGGGGTTGGACCATGGAGTTGATATACTCGTCTGTGGATTAACTCACTGGTGAGTTCACAGGTGAATGTACTGTTACAGGGTAGGGCCTGGTTAGAAGAGGCGGGTCACTGGGAAGATGACCTAGAAAGGGGTACTTTTGTCCCTGGCTCCTCTCTTCTCTCTCTGCTTTCTAGCTGTCATGAAGTGAGCTGCTTTCCTCTGCCACACCCTTCTACCATTAGCTTCTGCCGTGGGCCTAGCTTCCCTGGGACTGAATCTCCGGAGCTGTGAACCCAATTAAATCCCTCCTCCTTTCAAGTTGTGGGTGTCAGTTATTGTGTTCAGCAATGGGAAAACTGACTAACACAGTCATACACCTTAAAAGAAATGGCCTCGGAACGGGCTAAATTAGGGTTCATGGCATGGAACAAATGGCTTGTCTGGTCAGGGTCCTAGAAGGAGAAAGACTGGAAGAGAGGGCACCAGAAGATCTGGGTAGAAGCAGAGAAGTGAACATACAGGAGTAGGCAGGAAGTTTGAAGATTTTTCTTTCATATGCTCATACCAGAGATCCCCAGTAGAAGAGATATTACACAACCAAGTAGGAAAAAATGTCTCGGCCAGTCCAAGTCAGCCATCCTCTGTCATTGGCTTCACTTGTTCAGGCACAGAAAAGGAGGAGCAAAGTGCCACGGTACCATGAACAGAAAACCAGGATGGGCCCAACAGCATGGGTGCCCACTTATCAAGGTTAATTGTTATCACTGAGTTTCCAAACTGCCTGCAACAATGTTAAGTGCCTGATATGATACCATCCCTTGAAGCAACCAGTAGCAAGTTGTGTATTCTAGACCCTTTCCACTCTAGAAGACAGCAGTTTATTCTGAGAAATAGACAAGAGGTGTAGCTATGAGCTTGCCTTTTTTATTTGCACAGCCTTCATTAGCACTGTTATCTAAAGGACTATAGTGTTTGAACCATTGACAAATTAGTTAAGGATGTGCCACTCCAAAATATGCTGGAGTGGCATATGGATTATTCTGAGCTGAAGGCACTTCAGCAGCTGTAATTGTGAAAAGGACTAGCTGGCTGGCTTTTTCCTATGTACTGTAGCAAACCATGACAATTTACTAGAACCAGAGAGTAATCTTCAACACCGAAGAGTAGGAATTGTTGCTGCAATGGACCTGAAAAATGATTCTCTGCAGCAAGAGCTCAGGCCATGAGGGAAACAAGACCCCACCATTTGGAAGGTGACTGAATTATGGGAGGGATATACTGAGTTGCTGTTGGGGGATGCATTCTTGTCAGAACAAATGGGTCATTGGAGATGGGACCTAAAAGAGTGTATCTCCCTCTCTGCCTAATCTCTTTGCTCTCTGCTTTCTGGCCACTATAACATGATAGCCTTTCTTCGGCTGTGCTCTTCTGCCACACTGTTTCTCTGTCTACGCCTGCCAAATATGGACTGTGAGACAAAATAAACCTCTCCTCTTTTAAATCGTGGGCGTTGGTATTGTGTTCCAGTGATGAGGAAAGTGATCAGATACTTGCTCAGGAGAGAAAGGCATTTTATAGCGGGATGGAAGACCAACTGGAAAATGTAGAGGCAGCGGAAGAGTGCTGTCCAAGGAAGAAGAAGGAATAAGCTCAGAAAGGCAGGTATAAAAAGATGTGGGCAGGTCATGTTCTGCAGATGAAGACATATGGACCAGAAGTAAGGGATAAAAAGAGGAAGTACAAAGACACAAGAAGCGGGATTTGAAGACTGTGGCTCATCTATTAGTTGTGATCTATGTTCCCTGATTCAGAAACGAGGAAGAGGGGAAGCCAGAAGAACAGGAGCAAAGCATGAGGGCAAGAAAGAGAAAGTTGGGTCTACTCCAAGAATCGTGCGGGGTGTCCAAATTCTTTCCTAATTTTAAACCTTCCCTTAGTAATGCCCATCACAGAGATATGAAGAAACTCCCCAAATAGCATAGTCCTACTTGCTCTTACCTTGGCTGCATAATGGTGTGTGAGCACTCCACGTGCCATCCAGTTGGCACGTTGCCGAGCGCATTTGCCTGCCGGGACATCTGTAGAAAATTACGTCCTTATGGGAATACGGACAATCAGTGGTGAAAGCAGCTTTTGTTTCAATGCTTCCACCATGCTTCACCTCTGGGGCTGCACAACAAACCTCTGAAAATAAAAAGTGAGGATCCTGGTTAGTAAAGTCAACATGAGGAAGCTCTCAGAGCTAATGGCCTCCTGTCCACCTTTGGAGGTCTCAGCCACTGTTCAGGAAAGGAGGTCCGAAGCAGCCTCAGTGTGTGCCACCCATCCCTGATGCTAAAGAACTTGAATCCAGTCATTTTCCTCTAACTAAGCATCTCCATTAGAAGCCTCCAATTGAAAAGTCATAGCACACCTGTATGAAAATGTAAATTTTCCCCCAAAATGTAAATTTTCGATGTTATTCAAGAAAAATGATCACATCCATTTACTTATGGCTTCATTGGAATTGAGTAAGCTTTCTACTGGCATATGCTTCTTCGGTCACAAGGAAAAGGGAAGTTCTCAACAGTATATCCACCTGACATCTAATGCATAAAAATAAACATAAATTATTTCTGACGGTCAGATTTTTCTTGTTTGATGCAAAATTTAGAGAAATAGCTATCCAATTTCTTTCATTTTTAAAACAACAAAAGCTGTATAGGGGTGCAATTTTTCATTCATTAGTAGAAATACCTTACAATGTAAATCGGTATTGTCTGATGTAACACAAGACATCAGAACAGAATGAAATATGTTATTCCCTATATTAGGAGCTTGTCTAGCACTACAATGGAGCCTTATGGGCATACTAAAACACAGGTGGTGCTCATTTCTTATGAAATATAACAAAAACACCTAATGTCCACATGATTTTTAAATTGGAACAACAAAATTTATGAAATGCTTTATAGTGTAGAAAACTCATGTAAATCATGAGTCTAATAGTTAATCAGATTTTACATTTGAATACCATTTTATTTCTACTTTTAATGGTTAAGAATATTCTTTAGTATATAATTAAATCGATAAGACTATTTTGAGTAAAATAAGTACAACTAAAAGTAGGTTTTTAAACATCTACAAGCAACACTTTGTTAAGCAGGTGGTGGCCATAAGTTTTGTTAAATGTATTTTCCGTTTCAGTCTTTTTACTAAAAGGCTTTCATTCTGTTTCCCCAATATGAGTTGGAATAACTACAATTAAACTGTGTCAAGTTTTAATATGAAATAATCTGATTGGTTGATCTAAACTACCACTTTTCATTATTTGCACCCTTCACACATTTTTCAAATTCTAATCTGGGGCATAAAATTCCCCACAATCTTGATCTCAGTGTTTTCCCCTCTAAAGTGGGAAGGTTCTGTTAGATGGGTAGACAGAGGCAGTTTCTCCCTTTCTTGTCATGTTCACTGATGTCCATAAAATAGTGTCCACTTGCTCTGCAGCCCCTTACTCCTTCCCCCTAGCAGAGAAGGAGGCCCCTTTCCTACCAGCAAAACTGGAGAAAATCTTTCTGTCATTTTGAGGTGAGAACACCAGGTCAGGAGTCAGGATCTGTCTTCTCAAAGCAGGCGACGAACCTACTGTCTCACATCCCAAGGGACATGAGACATGGGGTCAACTTGTAGATGGCTGAGTTCATGATTATTTCCCAGACTTTCTGCTGGGCACCCCACAGTTTACGTGGGGAAGGCTGGAGAGCGAGCGGAGGGGGAACTCAGACTCTGACAATGGCTGAACTGTAATCTCCGTTCTACCTTTCCCAGTAATGAAGCGAACACTTTGCCTGCATGCTGTTTGGCTTCTGGTCTATTTCTCAGCTGACTCTAGACTAGCCTAAGGAAAGGTTAGGATTTTTTAGCAGCTCTAACTTCAAGTCTCTTACGGTCCCTTTTGGTGATAATAGTTCACGGTTTGCCTGAAATAGTGTACTCTAAATTTATCTTGAGGGATAAACTTATATTAATTTAAGGTAGAGAATCCTACCACATCCGAGACATTGAATAGGCAAAAATGTTTTAAAAACAAAAACTCAGCTTGCACCCTTTGAATGGGCTCCATTTGAAATTGCTCTGACAAATCACAGTTGTGGGCTCATGTGTAGCAGGTCTGTAGCCAGGATGACAATAGTAACTTAGCGCTGTCCCGGGGGGATACAAGTCCCCTCTCTTTGGCCTGCTATATTCGTCCCAGGAAGCATTTGGAATGTCTGGTAAGTCGGTGCAACTATCTGCTCAGAAAGAACAGGAGGAAAGGACACTGCCGTTAATGGGCACTGCCTCCACAATGAACGACCCTATCCCCTGAAGGGCTCATTCTCTCAGAAACCACCCTGCAATGGCCAGCGGATCAACCACACCAGGAAACACAGATGGACGTTTGCTCCACTATTCCCACCCCAGAGAGGTCCCCACAGAGGACACCCCAAGTGGTTTCTGTGTGTTGTGTTAACTACCCATAATATTAACTCTCCTGCCTCTCTAGCATACTTCAGAAAGTTCAGGTTCTGAACTGAAGCATTCACCTTGCTAAGTAAACATGGCAGGAAAATGGTCAGATAAAACAAATCTAACTTTCCACATTTCCTGATTGGGGAAAAATAAAAGTCATTCCCCTCATCCTGGCAGCACTAGGAACTTCATCACTAAAGGTAAAGTGAGTCATGAGCAAGCTATACGCATTTTTGGTGGCTGAACTCTGCATCCTGTCCTCTTCCCTTTCCTGATGCTGCTGATTCATATGATATGGAAATGTAATACAACTATCTACCAAGTTGGATGTTTATTATATTTTGTCCGCAAACATTTTATAGTATGTAGAATTCAATGGTTCTTGGTATAGTCACAAAATTTTGCAACCATCACCGCTATTTAATTTTAGGAGGTTTCTTTTACGTCAAAAAGAAAACCCATATTTGCTAGCAGTCACTCTCAATTCCCACTTCCCCCCGCAACTATTAACTTATTTTTCTCTCTCTATGGATTTCCTATTCTGTACCTTTCAAATAAATGGAACCATATAGTACTTTTCAGGGGTTTGGCTTCTATTAAATTAACATAATATTTTCAAGGTTCATCCATGTTGTATCATATATTGGCACCCCATTCTTATTGTGAAGTGATATTCTATTGTATAGATATACCACTTTTAATTTTGTCTGTTACTCAACTTATGGTCATATTATGAATAATGCTGCTATGAACCTTCATGTAAAAGTTTTCATGTGGACATCCATCTTCTTTGCTCTGGGATCAATACCCAGGAGCGTAACTGCTGGATCATATGGTAACTATATGCTTATGCTTTAGAGGAACTGTCAAAACTGTTTTACAAAATTGTTGCAGCAATTTACATTCCCACCAGCAGTGTATGAGAGTTATAGTGTTTCCATCAATGTTGATGGGTATACATATTTTGTTTTTATTATAACCATTGGGATGGATGTGGAGTGGTTTCTAGAAGACCATTTTTTACAAACAATAATAGGGAAAATTATTTAGGCTAAAAATGAGTGATACCAGGCAGTAATCTGAGTCTACACGGGAAATAATGAGCACATGAAAAAGTTCTTACACAGGTAATTTAAAAGAAAATATACAATCATCCTTTATATCCATGAGGATTGGTCCCAAGACCCCCACAGATGTCCAAATCTATAGATACTCAAGTCCCTAATATAAAATGATGTGGTATTTGCATATAACCTACACACCTCATGACAAATACTTCAAATCAGCTTTTGATTACTTATGTACTTAATACAATGTAAATGCTATATTAATAGTTGTTACACTGTATTGTTTACAGACAGTGATAAGCAAAAAAGTCTGTGGGTATTCAGAACAGACACAAATTTTTTGTTTGCCCTGATAGGTTTTGGTCTTGTTTTACTCCAATAACAAACCAAAATTTTTTCAAATATTTTCCATCTGCAGTTGGTGGAATCCTCAGAGGTGGAATCTGGAGATACAGAAGGCTAACTACAATTGAATCTCTCTCCTCCTTTATTTTCCTAATTCAGCAGCACTTGCAAAAAACAAGGTGCATATGAATCATTATTAAATCTATAATAGAAACACAATATATTTAACAATAATAGCACAAGGGAGGTAAATGTGAACAAAGCTATACTGGAGAATGAAAACAACATCAGATAATAATCTAGATCCACAGGAAGGAATAAAGAGATCCTGAAATGGCAAAGAAGCAGTTTAACATAATCAACTGCCTAAATAATACTCTCTTTTTTTCTCTAAGCCTCCATAAAAACTGAAACATAAAATTATACAAAACAATAACTAGAACAATGTGGTGTTTCTAATAAACATGGATATGAAATGTTTTGCTGGCTGCTTCATTGATTTTTTTTCCTTCTGCACATTGAATCTGTCATCTCACTGCCATCCAGCCCCATTGTTTAGGGTGAGAAGTCAGCTGTTAATCTTACTGAGGTCATTACACATGATGTGCTGCTTTCCTCATGCTGCTTTCAAGATTGTGTCATTATTCATGACTTTCAAGATTTTGACTATGATGTCTCCATATCTGGATCATTTTGAATTTATCCTACTTAAGTTTAGTGAGTCTCCTGAGTGTATAAATTAATTTTTTTATCATGTTGGGAAATTTTCAGCCACTTTTCTCTTAATAGTTTTAACATTTTTTTAAATCTCTTCTTTCCTCTACTGTCATTATGCACATGTTGGTGCACTTAATGAAGTATCTCATATTCCTCATGCTTTTTCCATTTTTCCTTTTTATTTTTTCTCTATATACTCCAGATTATGTCTTCTCAATCAATCTATCTTCAAATTCACCATTTCTTTCTTCAGCCAACCTGGATCTACTCTTGAACTCCTCTGGTGAATTTTTCATTTTATGCATTGTGCTTTTCAGCTCTAGAATTTACATTTGACTTTTTAATAATTTCTATTTTTATTGATATTTTCTATTTGCTGAGGCATTGTAACAATACTTTCCTTTACATTTTTTAAAGATTGTTTCCTTTAGTTCTTGAGTATATTTATAATAGCTGCTTTGAACTTCTTTGAATTGTTTTCTGCTAAGCCCAGCCTCTGAGCCTCCTCAAAGGAAGTTTCTATTGTTGGTTTATTCTCTTGGTATGGGTGACTCCTGTTTCTTTTCATGTCTGAAATTATTTGTTAAAAGCTGGGCATATCAAGTAATATAGCAATTTTGTGACTAATTCTCCCTCACCAACTTTGGGGCCTGTTTTTCTCTACTTGTTTGGTTGCTTATCTAGCGACTTGGCTAGATTAGTTCAGTAAAGTCTATTTTCCTCAAATACGCACCATGGAATGGCATGCTGCAGAGAGCACAGCCTTGGGTGTGCTCTGTCCTAACTACCAGGGCTGATTGTGCTTTCACTGGTCATCTCCTTCTCATCAAGCTTTTGGCTGACCTGGCTCTGTTATATCACACTTAACTCTTAGCCTCCAGTAATTGTTACGTGGCTGGTCAATTACTATTTTTATTACTCCCTGCAGCATAAAATGCTTCACAGTCTGATCTAATTAAAGACTGGCCCTATGGCAGGGACAGAATATCAACAGTCTTTGAAGACTGCTCCAAACCCACACTGGAAAAACTTTTGGGCTACAGATGAGGACCTAAGAAAATAAGGAAACTTAACTAGTTACCCTACCAGAATCCTTCCAATAGTGTAGAAGCTGTGAAGAGGGAGAAGGGGTATCATAGGAAATAGTTCTGCCACACAGTTGTGCCAGCTTCCAAATATGCACATTCCACAGCATAGAGCCGTGGGAAATGAGATCCGTCATTATTCACTGGTTTTCAAATGCACCCACAATAGCTCTATGCTTGGAAGCTAAGGAAGATAGGAGACGCCATTCAGCTGCCCAGGCCACTGGAACAGCTTTCCTATAACACAGAGCTGTGTAGGAAATGAGAGCTAAATTCTTCCAGCTGCCTTACCTGGACCCTCTCTGTATAACAGAAGTTGCGGTAGAGGAACAGACACTTATGTCTGGCTGCTGGCACCAGTTCACAGCATGGAACTTTGGAAAATGCACAGTGTTCACTGGCTTCCAAAACTACCCCAAATAACTCTTCCACCTCAGGGAGCTGGGGAACATTGGAACTGCCACTTGTGAGCCCACAGAAATATTTTGCTAACAAAATGGTGTTTTTTGGTTGTTGACTGTAATCCCTAGTTCTAATACAATGGCTTGCTACTACTGTTTGTGTCAGATCTCCACAGATTCATTGACTAAATGCTTCTTAATTTGATATAAGTACCTTGAATGGTTTTCTTTGCTAATTTTGACCAGCTTAATATATACCACTCCAGCTGGGCGTGGTGGCACATGCCTGTAGTTCCAGCACATGGGAGGCAGAGGCAGAAGGATCACTGTGAGTTTGAGGCCAGCCTGATCTACATAGTGAGACCCTGTCTCTTCTCCCCTGAACCCCCCCAAATGTATATAATATATTATATACATATATATATATATCACGCCAGGAGAGAGATTTGCTCAACCACTGTTGCATAAGCCCCCCAAGTAAAGGCGCTTCACTCTACATGAGGCTAAAACGAAGAGCCCCAGGCATCTGAGGATTCTTCCTCATACCAGTTGTATGATCTTAGGAAAGTCACTTCATCTCTGAGAATAGTTTTTTCATCTAAAAAATGAGGATACTAGTAGTGCTCACAATTATTTGGAGGATTTATTGACTTAGTACTTGTTATGCACTGATACTAATTCCAACTTACCATTATTACTTTTAGCATTATTTTTAATGGGCCACACTAATTTATAATTTCAGATTCCTAGAATCATACCTATTCTATTCAATACTGTGGGGAAATCTAGAAAAAGACATTTTTCTCTCATGACATTTTATTGTTTACATTTCAAAATAATGATCAAAACTGTAAGGACTTTGTTAAACTAAGAGAATGTTCTATCAACTGCCAGAAAATTGTTTACATAAATATATAACCCACCACATCTGCAATGTTAATGTTAATGCAGGCCCGGAGTGAAAACAACCTGGAAAACTCTACATGGCAGCCTTTTGTGGAGATATCCAACCTTGCAGGGTACACTGAAATCATGCTTTCTAACAACAACAAAAATAATAAAGGAATTTATTGACCTAAATTTACATTTTAGCTGTGGCTCAATGTGGGTCTAGTCATGCAAGCGTGCTGGCACTTCTGGGTACCTGTAGATGCCAAGCTTGAAATCCCTTCATGGCCCATACTTACTTGGCTCACAAACAGGAGGAGAAGGGCTCCAGGTGTTGTCAGCTTCACAGTGGATTACACTGCTGCCTCTGAGGACAAAACCCTTCTGGCAGCTAAACATAATAGAGTCTTTCAAAGTGTAGATGGGTCCAAATCCAGACAAAATCTTAGCATGTGGAATGGTTGGCTGGCGACAGATGATTTCTAAAGAATCATTAGAAATGAGAAGTGGGTTTTCAAAGATAAATGGCAAAGAGAATATTACTGCTACTACTGATCCAATTATGAGTTTAAATGCCGAATATAAGCACATGTCAAATACATACTAGTGAAAACTTTTTTTTTTTTGCCATACTCATGAATGAACCCAGGGCCTTTGCCCCGAGCCACATCCCCAGCCCTTTCTTACTTGGAGACAGTGTTTACTAATTTGCTAAGTTGCCTAGGCTGGGCTCAAACTTGTGATCTTCCCTGCTCAGCCTTCCAAAGTGCTGAGATTACAGGCATGCAACACCATGCCTGGCTACATTTTCAAATTATATAATTTCAGATTTTAAATGCCCCAATAAAATGAGGCCCCATCACATTGGTCCTCATATGAGATGACTGTGGATAACTTCAATTTGCCAATAAAAACTAGTAATTGTTTTCACACCAGAAGAATCATGCAAGGCCCCAAAACTTCCAGTGTAATGACAGAGTCTCTTGGATGATCGTGGCTATGGGTTAGTAGCCATGGCAGTGACGTGATGGTCATGAAGAGATGCCTAGAGCAGCAGAGACCCGTGCCCTGCATGCATGGAACAAACCACACCCCGTCTCTCGCCCTTTTGTCTAGTCACTTATCGAGTCCTACTGATACAGATGATAGTGCCCAACCTGTCTCCAGGCCCAATGCATGGCCACAGTTGAATCCACCTTTACTTCTTGGCTGGATACAGACACCAAGGTCTATCTTAGCTCATTCCTGTTGCTAAAACAGCACTCTTTGGATGGGGTGACTCATACATAATAGAAATTTATTTTCTCACATTTCTGGGGAGTAAGAAGCCCAAGGTCTAGGCACCAGCAAATTCAGGGTCTGGAAGGAGCTTGCTCGATGCTTCCAGGATGGTGCTTTGGTGCTACATCCTCACAGGAAGAAGGGACAAATGCTGTGCCCTCACATGGGAGGACTAAAAGGACCAGGGCTCTTCCTTCAGCTTTTGTTAAAAGGGCATCAATCACTTCTCCAAAAGCCCTACTTCTTAACACTGCCTCTGTGGGTCTTGATTCTAACATCTAAACCACAGCAGATGCCTATTGGTGAAGGTATGTGCCACCTCAAACTGTTGCCCATCCTGCAGCTAGAGTTATCTTACTAAAACGCAGAGCATATGGCATCCTCCTGAAGCCTTTCATCTCCCCTTCACCTCTACTCTGAGCTCCTGAGAGTGACACATGAGGTCCTTTTCAATGCGGCTCTGCTCACCTTCCCAGTCTCAGCTCCTACCTTTTCCATCTCTTATACTCCTGACTCAGTTATTTGAGCCAGGTTGCAATGCTGTGCTCTCTGGTCCCCCTGGTTGGATTGCATCCTAGAGTAAGTCAGAGTAGTGAGAGATATTATATAAGCATTTAGTAGTAAGGGAAGATGTTTTGGGTTAGCAAATTAGCAACACCGCCATGTATCTTCCAATTCAATTACTGCTTGCTTTGTCTCGTTGGTTTTCTGGATTTCAGGAGGTTTTGTTTGCTCTCCAGGCAAATGTGGTTGACATTATAAGTGTAAACTAATATTTCCAGTTCTTTCTCCTGAATAGACAAAAGATTTCATTCATCAGTCCTCAGAGGGTAGGTAGGGACTGCACACTGCTAGTTCTAGACAGAAAGATATGACAGAAAGTGATCTGTGGTCATTTCCAAGCCAAAATTCTTAATAACCAGGGTGCCTTTCTCTCTTACTTTACTGAAGAGACTGAAAGTGCATTTGGATATAGAAGTGCCAGAGGATGAACGCCACCTGGACTGCCGCACTGGTTATTAAGCTAACACTTAGGCTCCTGCTGGCCTAGAGAGTCTCCTGGATATGCGACAGACTCCTGATGAATGAGGACTAACTTTTACTTGACCAAACCAATGAGAGATATTGGTACTTTTTGCTCCATATTCAAATAAGCATGCAATAAATAACTGTTGGCCAAATAAATGACTGCTTCGAAGCAATCATTAGTTCATCATTAAATTGTCCCATCTGCCCGCCCCCAAAATTCACCATCCTTTAAGAAGAAAACAATTTAAAGCAGAATTCATCGCTGTGACTTACTTTCACAGGTAGGAGGTCTTGGGCTCCAGACACCTACTGTTTTATTCACCACCACACAGGAAATGGAGGCATTGCCTACGAGGGAGTAGTTGGGGTCACAGCTGTAGGTGACCGAGGAGCCATATGTGTAGAGGTCTTCATCTTCACCACTGTGTTTCCCATTGCTGATGTCTGGAGGGGACTCACATTTGACAACTGAGAGGAGGGAGGAGAAGGAAATATTAAAGGAAGGCATCATTACAACCCTAAAATTCCTGCAGTCATATGAAGGGTACAAGCAGTAGTAAGGATGCACAGCATTGCTATCCTGAACACAGTTTAAGTTTATCATCCAAGTCAGAAAAAAAGAAAAACTTGACTTACTTTCACATACTGGAAAAGGAGCACTCCAGTCCACTGCTTTGTCTTGGATCTCACAAACACTAGTGCTTGGGCCAACTAAGATATACCTGAATAAGATAAAAATCAAAAATTTTAATGGAATTCCTCCTACCCTAAATTAAATTGGATAAGGAGACTTGAACAAATAAAATTATTACTCAATATTAAAATGAATAAATAATATTTTCTTGGATATCACTTCCCATTGAACATAATTTAGTAGAATGGCATTTCTGCACTGAATAGCGCATGGTTGCTCGTTTGTTCCTTTGTCCTTCTGCTCTTCACCACAGTACTGAGCACCTGGCAGGTGTCAGGCCTGAGCAGGACCATGACCTGCTCACTTCTGTGTGTTCTGCTGTTTTCTTTGATTGCAGGTGTCAGCTAGATTACTGACCTGGAACTTCCGTGATATCTAGATGAAGCCTCCTTCTGACTCACAGACGCATGTCTTGCTTCCATACACCACTAACTCTCTATGCAACACTCCCACTTTATGGTTCTTGACAAGTCCTAACCTTTCCTCCGTTTGACTTTCTTCTGCATCTCTTAACAGAAAAAAGGCATTGCTAGTATGATTTCACACTGTGGCATCATCAAGGAATAAACCTACAATGTGATATAACATTAAGGTAAATAGCATCTTTAACTACCTAAAAGTCCCTGGAATTTATTGAATAATAATTTAAAGACGTTTACTTCATTGAAATAAGATTTGCTAGAATTAAGCCTTTATTTACTTTTATGTTTCTTTAAAACATTGCTTTTCCAACCCAGTGAAAAGTATTCTTTCCATTACTTTGTTAAGAGCAACTTTGTTCCAACAGCACCGTAGTTTTGAATCTTCTCAGTTTCTCCTTTGGAAGCCATCCACAGTAGGGAACATGGGACCAAAATGAAAAACCAGTGAGCATAAAGCAACAGCAGGAAAAGATTATGGAAAGATAATAAATATAGATAGATATAGATACAGATGGCAAGCAAAGGAGAATCCTTGCATGCTTTACTGCATAATAAAATGGCTATTTAAAAATACATAAGTAGGGCTGGGGATTTAGCTCAGTGGTTCCACTGCCTGCCTTGCAAGCACAAGGACCCAAGTTCAATCTGCAGTACAAAAAAAAAAATATATATATATATAAATGATACAGAAATAATACTTTATTCTACATATTAAAATTGCACATCATATAGCAACAAAAATTGGTCTTTATCAAGGCAATGAAGAATAAAATTATTAGATTTCAAAGTTAAGGAATAATTAACTTTGCACAGCCAAAGTCCAAGTTGTGTATAAGAGAAACAAGTTGAGGTTAGGATCAGAGTGCTGTATGGCATCATTCACCAGCAAAAGTTACTATTTCAGCACCTCTAGGATAGCTGCAAAATGGAAGTACCTTATATCCAACCTCATTATCTCTTAAGTTTCTAGTTATCTTTTAAATACCTCATTATCTCTTAGTTCCTCAAATGTATTTGAATCTGCAAGAGCTTACGGGATAATTTTCACTTGGTTTGTTTGACGGGGGGGGGGGGGGGCTTTGGCTTTGATGTATTTTGTTTTGTTTTTTTAGGAAACTACTACAGTGCAAAGTATAGCCAACTAAGAGACCACCACAGCAACTGCAGCAAAAACTAAAATGTGCTGAGCATTAAACATGTAGATCAAAGACAAAAACCAAGATGGGGTTAAGAGTAATTGAGTGAAATGTAAATGTTGTACACTTAGTGCTGGAATGTTATAGCTAACAAAAACAGGGAATGGGGCTGGGGATTTAGCTCAGTGGTGCCACTGCCTGCCTCGAAAGCACACGGTCCCGAGTTCGATCCCTGGTACCAAAAAAACAAATAAACAGGGAATGGAGAAGAGATGAAAGTTAAAACATTCTCCCCTACTGCTGCATCTACAAGAACTGGGAGTAAAATCCACCTGTAGACATATATGCATAGTTAATATTATTACTAAATACAAAATAAATACCAAGGTGATACGAATGACATAAATTTACTGGCAGAGAGAATAGAGGGGATAGGAAATGGAGGAGAGAATTTGCGTTTATTGTTGCTTGCAAGGAACACATTTAAACTGTGTAAAGATATTTGGGAACGATATGTTAATTTAAATTTATAACTACTAGAATCAAATTTTGCAACTTCCTAAATATCATCTATTTCTCTATATACTAAGTAACAAAGAAATATATGCATACGTATAACACAGTAAATGAAATAATACGAGAAAACCAAGTGTATACGTATCACTCGTATTAATAAAGATAGTTAGACACTAGGGATACAGCTCAGTGGTAAACCCTTTCCCAGCATCCATGAGGTCCTGGGTTCAATCCCCAGCACTACAAAATAAGTAATTAAACAAGTTTAATATCCTATTGAAAGAAAAAGAGCTTTTTTAGGGTAAGGGGGATCAAACTTGGGACCTTGCACTTGCGAGGCAGGCAGCAGAACCACTGAGCTATATCCCCAGCCAGAAAAAAAGAGCTTTTAATTAGAGCCAAATTTAACTCTTTGTTGTATATAGGGAGCAAACCTAGATATGTTTTGAACATATTAAAAATAAAAGGAAGGGCAATGCTATCTCAGGTAAATGCAAACTTAAAGAAAAGCAAAAACAATGATTTTAAATATCTCACAGATTGGACATCAGAACCAAGATTATTAAATTATAGAAACATAGGTGCTTTATAATGTTAAGGGTTTTGATTTTTACTGAAGACCTAGAAAGATTTACCAAAATATGCAGCAATTTTTTAAATAAAATAAAACATATAGGATATAAGAAAAGTGGTCAAAATGTACTATTAGTTAACTATCATTAACTTATTTAATATGTGAAATAATTATGAAAATTATAAACTTAAATTGATTCCTATCATTGTTTAAATTGTAAAGAGAATTGCAATAAAATGTTCAAAAGAGATCAACAAAATAGACCTGATGTGTGTATGTAATATAATAATATATCATATATACGTATTATATACATAATATCAAATTGTGTGTGCTATAATAAAAATATACCTTCACTTGAAGAACCTGTGGAATATTAATGAAAATTGAACCATATACTATGATGCTACTGGAATTGCAGTCATCCTAAAAGTAAAAATAAGCAATATTCTCTATTGATGTAGAAGTGTTAGTTTCCAGTGGAGGAATGCTTCTACCATAGACAGCAGGATGTAGCAAATAAAAAGACAGGATATCTACTTTTCAAGTTAAATTTGAATTTCATGTAAATAATTTTTTTAGTTTAAGTGTGATCCAAATATCATATGGAGCATACTTATACTAAAATTATTTGTTGTTCATATGAAATTAAAATTTAATCAGGCATCCTGTGTTTTACTTGACTTTCCAAATTAAATTTGAAGTTGAACCCTGTCCACTCCGGCCTCTCACGCAAGTGAATAAATAGGCAAAGAAGGGGTCTGTTCCAATGGGTGGAGTGATTCATCCTGATATCGAGGGGAAATTGGATTCTGCAAAATGGTACTGTGTAATCACATTGTGTAAATTTATACAGGCACAAAGTAATGCATTGAGGATAGTTCAATATTGCAAAAGAATGGATCCACCAGAGGGGTGTTACAGCACCAGAGCATATCTACAGAATAAAATTCTACACATCTATAAAAGAAAATTAATGAGAAAGCTTTATGTACAAATACGAAATATCTCCAATATATACTGATAAATAAAAAGGCAAAGCAAGATTGAAAATTATGCTTGTTACTAGAAATAAGAAAAATAAAAATACCTGTTAATTTCTGTTATGACTTGTATTTAGATGTCCCCCCCAAAGCCTTATGAACTCATAGGTGGGATTTTTTGGAGGTAGCTGGATCTAGGGTGTGTGAATGTGGATTAAGTGTATGATACTGGGATTAAGGGTGTGTAGTACTAGATTAGTATGCTGATTGAAATTACCATAGTTCTGGGTGTAGAAAATGGAAGCCTTACCCTGGGTGTGGGTGGCAGCAATCAATAGGCTTCTGGCCTGGATGGAGTACAAAGGAGGAGAGAGAGAGAGAGAGAAGGCAGGTTTGCTGCTATTGTTGCTTGCTGCTTTGCTGCCTTCTGTCTGCCACACCATGAGCTGTTTCTCCTCTGCAATGCCCTCTGCCACGCTGCCTTTCCCTGGCGCCAGCCCCCTATGGACTGAAACCTCTACAACCTGTGAGCTGAAATAAACCTTTCCTCCTTTAACTTTGGGTGTAGGGTATTTTGTCTCAGCCACAAGAAAAGTAAGACAATTCCTTACCTTGTATTTGTATAAGGAAATACTAGAATGATACACTATAAAATAATAAAAGGAAATCTTTGCCTGAGGACAAGAGGAAATGGGGTATATGGAGACAGGGTGGAAGTGAGAATTCTGAAGGTATACCTTTTTGAAAATATATGAACATTTTAAATTTTAAAATATATGAATGCATTAGCTATTTTAAAAGTAATTAAAAAGTATTATTTCTAGATTATCTCACACTCACCCTTCTAAACAACTGAATTCTATTTGTGATCCCAAGAAGAAATCTGTCTTAATTTCCATTATGCCATTAGGTAAATCTCCTGGATTTCTGCACCGTTTCTCTGGGAGAAAAATTTAAATGATGATTAGTGATTCCACGTACTCACAGATAGGGGATTAGAGAAGAATGACTGGTAAGTTTTCACCTTTGCTTCCAGAAAGTCCTTGATCTTTAGATTCACACTTACTTCTGATCTTGACTCACTGAACTTGTTTTTTGAGGGAGGGAGTTTTGTTGGGGTTTTTTTGTTTTTGTGGTGCCAGGGATTGAACTCAGGACCTTCAGCTTGCAAGGCAGGCATGGTGCCACTGAGCTAAATCCCTGGTCCTGAACTTGTATTTTTGAGAAAAAAAATGCATACAGATTTAATCTCATATATGTGCACTGAAATCAGTAGTTGAGAAACTGGATGGTTTCTTAGATTCTGGAAATTTAGATCCTGAGACAATATTCCAAAGCTGGGAAAAGTACAAACGAAGAGAATGTCGATACTTACTGATGCAGAAGACATTGTACTTCCACCGGCCGCTAATGTTACAGGTAAGAGTCTGAACTGAACTGCTCCTGGTGTAGCCAGGGCGGCAGGTGTATTTCAGAACAGTTTCAGTTTCGAACTCTGTCTGGTTCAGCTCCATTGTTGGAGAAGCAAAGAGTAAAACAGGAGGGGGACCACATCTGCCTGGGCACCAAAATGACAAGAAGCACCAAACATCATATCTTCAGACACCGCATCTCAGTGTTTCAATAGCATGATGTTAGAGTAGGATAATTCCTTTTTCCCTAATCAAGGAAAATCGTAACTCCTCTTATCCCCTCTGTTCAACGAATCCAAGAGTGATCAGTATGTATGTTGGTAAATGACAATGATACGGGCATAAAATTTTATCTTTTCTCTACTATACATGAGATAACTTATCTAAAATGGATGAAAGACAGAAATTTCATCAGTCTATCAGATAATTCATTTCTGTTGCCGCACATGCATCTATGGAAAGCCAGAAATCCTTACAAGTGGGCCTCAACAAAAAAGCATTATTTCATTAAAATAACATTACATAATGTTGGTTGCCTCAGGGAAGGAAAACTGAGTGGCTGGGAGATGGGTAAACATAACATTTAAAAAACGTTTTGCAACTTTTGGATTTGGAATGATACGGAGGATGAAGCATGGAGTTGTTGAAGTATAAGAATATTAATCCTGCTTTCCTTACAAAAATTAAATACAGAACCAATTTACCTGTAAGAGCCCCAGTAGAGGTACACACTTCACCCCTCCACGCTGGACAAATCCACAAGTGGTGAAAATCATTCACTCAGACTGACAGATAATACAGATCTATTTCAAGTCATGCCTGGGGAGACAGATTGCTTTGGAAATTCTTAGAGGAGAAACTCTAGAAAGGAAATGCCTAGAAAACTGCTTCTTTCACGTGTAAAGCAAATTCCTCTAAGTTCCAGCTGGCAAAAACCAAAAACAAACACCCTTTGTTGCCGACCTCAATTTTGGCTAGAAGCTTAGTCATCTCTCTTTTTCGCTAAGTGTGGCTGATCTCTATTTTTCTTTGTCCCTCTGGACTTCTTCCTTACTACTCACCAAGAACGGTGGCCAACAGAGAAGCGACCAGTGTGATTTGGAACAGAGCTGGATGGGACACTCCGCACAGCCCAGAGAAGGGCCAGGCTCTCAGTGCCCCTTTTCTGTGATGGGTCCCATTTGGAGCTCTTGGGGGGCGCAAGACTTGATGCTTCTCTGACAGTTTTCTGCTGAAAGAACTCAATTTAATAAGCAGTCACTGATTCCTACTTGTCATAAAGCACTAAGATAAATGCTACCAGATCCATGTCTTCAAGGAAATCACAGCTTAGACTGGAAGAAAACAGAGAAGCACAAATGTTACGAGACAGTGGAGGATGGCTCTGCACAAGCACGCTGCCAAGAAAAGAGATTAATTCCAGGTGGAGAAAGGCAGAAGGCTGGCTTTACAGGGAAGACTGCTTAGCTGGGCAGGGAGACACACGTCTGTAATCTCAGTGATCTGGTTGGCCAAGGCAGGAAGGTTGCAAATTCAAGTCCAGCCTGGGCATTTAGCAACTTCGTAATCTGGTCTCACAGCCAGAATGAAGGGGTCCGGAGATGTAGCGCAGTGTGCAACCCCTAGCAGTGGGGAGACAAAACTTATTTAAAATGAACTCACTGGGGACATTGTTGTGATACCATAACGATGCCCTGATTCATATCTATGCCCATCTCCACTTAAAGAAGGACGCTCTCTCAGAGACGTTTCTACCCCACATTATTTATGCAGGGGGCATTTCCAGTGGTGCAACACACTGTGTAGAGGGGCGAGCTCTTCGTCGGGTAGAGACTCGCGTCGGCTCATCTTTCTAAAACTCAGTTCTGATGAAGCATTCCTCCAGCTACTGTTGGGGTGGACACCTCCATGCCACACACACCCTGTTCCATGAGCCTAACGCATGGCCCCTGGGACAATTCTGCCAAATGTAAGTTAACCTTCATAACAATCAACTAGATGAATTTGCTTACTGAAAGTACGTTCGCAGAATTTGTACTAGAGGAACCCAGATGGTCTAAAGAGGTTGGGGAAGGCACATTGCATGTCATAAAAATCAGCCCACTAAATCATTTGTGAAATTCACAAAATGTAGTAAGTTTCTCCCATCCAATAAAAACGATCATGAACTATGAAACCCACGAGTTTCTTTAGCTTTGGACAAGTCAGTAGCTGGTATTTTATTGAATTTCAGTGAAACTGAGGAGATTAAAAATACTGATGTCTTGGCAAAGTAAAATTTGACTATAAAAAATAAAAAATACAAAGTGAAATTTTCTCACAGAATTGTTGCAGTTCTTATTTTCACAAGAAAAATATATACATGGAATACATTCAGAAACATATTCAGGACTGCATTACCAAAATGCAGCTGTAAGAGTAAATTTTTAGCTTTAGGAAATTGAACAAGAAGAATATCTAACTGGTTCTAAAAAGAACATATTGGCTACATTCAAAAAGAATGTACTTATAATCACTGAGTATATTTGAAATGAATATTCCACAGTGTTTGGTAAATTGGTTTCGGTGAATTCCGGGCCCTTCAGGACTGGCATTCACTCAACTGGCTTTGGGGCTGAGTTTCCGGAAGTTTGGCCTGAGCCCTGGTGTCCCGGATGTCCTGGATATCTGAGGTTTCCACAGGTTCCTAACACTCTCCTCCTTCTTACTCCGGCCCACATCGTCTGCCCTCTGCCCCTTGCCGCTCCAGCTTCTGCTCACCCTGCCAGTCTGTTCCCAGAGTTCCCTTCTCCTCCAGGCCAAGTTCAGCTCAGTGGCTGTAACTTTCATTCTGAGTTGGATTCCAGCTAACCTCTGCAGTCGGGCTTCACCACCTCGCAGTCAGAAGGTGGTTCCTACTCATTTCCACCCCGTCTAGAACCTAACACTGTGGCTCACAGAGTCAAAATTGTTCAGTAAATGTCTGCTGAGTGTAAATCCAAAAGCACCTATTGATAAAGTATGCTTCCAAGAAAGATAATACTGTTCCATATCCATCCTAACCCTTATGTGTTAGCTTTGTCAAGGGCAGATTTTAACTGATTTTACAGCAAGACATGTCTGTATGTTAAGAAAAACTGATCCAAGCAATTTTACTACAAGCTCCTTTTCATTGTCTACCGAGGGCATCCTGTCACCTGCCAGTCAGTGGGGGTGGGGCAGACGTGGAGGAGGGAAGCAATTACAAAAGTGAGCTCTGCTCCCTTCCTCACCCTGTACAAGCTAAGGTACAGCCACACAGAGACCCTGCACCCTAGTAGAGAGGGTGTTTGTCTCCTCTACCTCGGACTCGGCCACAGTGCTGGGGACAGAGGAGGGAAGTGTGGACTCAGACCCAAACTATGTGGGCTCAAATCCTGGTTCCACTGTGTAGGAATCAGGGCTCCACGGGCAGAGACACTCACCCCCACCATGATTTAACTTCCTCTTTTGTAAAATAAGAATAGTCATTGCACATGTCCTCAGGATAGCATGGACAGTACATCGTGAACATTTACGAGGGATTAGAAAAGAGTATGATAGCGTGGGCATTTAATGCCCCTCTGCCAGAAGCGGAACTCCTAGAAGTCAAAACATTATCATAATCATCCGAGTTATAAGAAGGGCGGCTGTGTCACCAGAGGACTTTATGCCCCAGTGCCGAGGACCACCCACTGGGCTGGGGGCCAGAAGCCTTGGCCTGCCTCTCCCGTGGATCTGGGTACAGTGAGACCCAGGGCAGAGAGACACCAGGGCCCCTAGAGGCTGTCCTGGAGGTTCCTTCCCTCCCCCTCAACTGTCTCACTGGGAGGAACTCATCCACGTCCACGACGTTGATCATCGCACGTGGGTCACTCCCAGTCCTCTGGCCCCAACTTCTTGTGTAGATGTGCAGCCTCACATGCTCCATGAACTTATTGTTGATAATCACCTTATGCTATTCTATTTCAATATTCCTATGTGTAACTTTGAAGTCATTGAAGCTTTGTCTTCTCTATTCTGGTTGCTAACTAGGGGAATTTCTGTGCTTAGCTTAAAAATATATACATCTTTCTAAAGTCAGTGAAAGAAATCTTAGCAAAGTAAGGAGGAATATTCCTCTTCCCCTGTGGGAGTGGAAAGCAGATAATATACTGCCTGAGAGTACCGACTTTGCATGTTTCCAGTCAGGGACTCGATCCTAGACTCTGTGGTCCAGGAAAAGACTGTTGCTTTGCCCCTTGAGTGTAACCTTTAACCTTAGAAAAGTCTGCAGTTCTGGCTGGCTGTCTCAGTTATTTTTGTCTGAGATAATATTTAAATAACGTTTCTGTTTTCTGAAAGTTATAAGTACTTGCGAGTTTTCTTTGCAGATCCAGAAAGACATTAGCATGCATTCCTCTTCACTTGAAACCCTAAATGTAAACTAAAACTGACCCTGTTAGATTTCTCAGTGAAGCGAAAAACCCTTGTTTGGAAGGGTTGCAATCACCAAGGCTCGGGTTAGTACTTCGACCCACTTCACTTGTGTTCCCAGGCACCTGGTCTGCGTGTACTCCGAACCATCTTCCTCCCACACTGTTTGACTTCCCTGCTGTCTTGCCTACCGGAACAGTTCCGTTTCCACCCGACCTCCTGGCCTAGGAGCCCTGTCAGCCTCGCCATGCCCCTGTGTCTCTTTCTGTGTTCACAGAGGCCCGAGTCCTGCTGAGGGGCCACTGCAGCGCACAGGTATTCACCTCTCCCTCCTGTCCTCCACTTCTACGGCCCAGGCAGAGGTTCACGTAAGCTGCTTTACCCCACCCCAGATCACTGCAGAATTTTCCAAATAAGTGTAGCTAGCACCTTTGTCAGACAATTATGCCCTTACAAAGGCAATTGAACTATGTCGCCCTGCTTTACTGGTCCCTGATTCCCACGGGTCCTCACTATTCTTTCAGCTCTCCACAGCCCTCTTTTGCAAATAGAACAACGCTGTGCTTCAAACCTCAGGAAAGGACTAACCTTTTGCAAAACACCTCCTGCACGTCTGTAAACACCTGCACACATCCGCACACATGTCACATAATGTCTCCCACGCGTGAATGCTCTTACCTCTGTTCTCTTTCACTGTTCAGATCCAGGGCCACCTCCATGGTGAAGAATTGCCCAGCTCCACCAGGAAAAGCCCAAACCTTTCGTGTGCCCCTGGGACTTCGCTGATAACCTCGATCAAACCGTCTCCTTTCTCCTGCTGCCTGAAAGAGATTGCAGTTCCCTTGAAGGGAAATATCACAAGGGTGATAGTTCAACTTTCTGTCTCCAACCTGGTATTTTAACGGTGTATAATAGTTACCCAATAAATGTAAAATAAGTAAAACTCGGCTTAGTTCTGTCTCAGGAGTAAGAATGCCTGTCTCCTAGAGGATGTAATGCATGTAAATTGCCTCGTTAGCTTTGGCATAGAGGCGGTGAGATGTTTGGACGTCTCCCGTGAACTCTTACTTTCCTGGCTGCTCTGGGGTCTCCCAGCAGAGCTGGCAGGGAACTCAGCTGATCACGGAGTATGGTGGGGCCAGAGGTGAGGACTTGCAGGTCGAGGAGGCCTGAGTGTGAGTTGTAGCAATGGCACAGTCTGAGCCTGTACCCCTGCAGAAGCTACGTGAGCTCCTTGAAACTCAGTTTCCTCCTCTCTAAAGTGATGACACTCGGCTTAGCTGATGTATTTTATTTCCTACAAACTGCACAATTCTGGAACTGGGGACTGCAAAGCTGAGGCCACTCTAGCAAATTCCTACATATCTCAATATCACCTGTTTAATTTTTAGAGAAGTGAAACCGACTCAAGGACTATAGTCAAGATGGCAAATGTTTTGGGAAAACACTGTTCACACTTGCTATTGAAGTACAATTTGAGAGACGCTGAGAAAATCTTCATCCCCAACTTTCTGCTTTTACTATCTTTTAAGTTAAGTCATTTCTTTTGTCTGAATTCACCTTTAAAATTCAGACTCTCCCCAGAAAGGTCTGGTATCTGGTAGAGTGTCTTTCTTAGGCCTTGGCTTTCAAGCACTATCACTTCCAAACTCCAGAGAGAACTTGCACCCTAGAGTCTGCTTCTCTACCTGCCCCTTCCTTCTATGCCCAGGCCACAGGCAAAAGTGTCTCTAAGCCTCACGCCAACCTCATTGATGCCTCCTGCTCTTCAGTAAAAGCTACTTTTCCTTCCCCTGGCACCATTATGCTCAGAGACAGAATGGGAATCAGTAAAGATGCAATTAAAACAGACTGTGTTCTGGCCAGCCAGAGCAGGAGGGGATTTCGAGAAGAAAGAGTAGTTGATGGTGTCAGTTTTGGAAAACAAGGCAGGCAAGGAAAGCTTCGGAAACAAACCGAAGGCCGACTCCCCATTACCAAGTCTAATGGTCTTCGCTGTCTTTGGTATCACTGAGACGTTAATAAAATCTCCGAGAAAAATTACAGCAACTTTCAGAATATAGACTGGAAAACAAGTCTCCTGTTCCCCTTTGGGAAGTCTATTCCCTTGTGCCTCAGAACTCTCATGTGGGGATATGACAAAGAATCAACAGACCAGGCCAGGCACAGAAGCTCAAGCCTGCAGTCTCAGTACTCGGGAGGCTGAGGCAGAAGGATCACCTCAAGTTTGAGGCCAGGCTGGGCTACATAGGGAGACCCTGTCTCAAAAAAACAAAAACAAGCAAATCAACAGACCAACACACTTATTTCTGGGGTACAATAACACGAATAATATCATCCCACATTTATTTTCTGCTTTATTTTATTAAGTCATTACTATTCATCAATTTATAATAAAAATTTAAGGCTGAGGGGGGTTAAATTACTCTTCCAGTCATGCAACTCCCTAATGCAATACTCCTGAAAAGATTTCTGAAAGCATCACCAAGTTTTTGTCTCTGATTGTCCTTCCAATCCTATGCTTCCAGAAGGGCCAAGACACTAGCCTTTTCCTCTGGATCTGCCCAGTGCTGCCCAGGGAGTCCACTGACCTGCAGGAAAAGAGGGAAAGGCTCTGCTGGAGGCCTTGGTGTGCACAGTCCTAGTTCCTCCCAAGATCGTGGTGTCCTGAGGCCAGCTAGTAACTGCTCCACCAGGAATCCCTGAACTCTAGCCGAGCAGTTGGCTGGTCAGGGGTAGCTGGATGAAGATGGATGAGCAGAAACTCCTCTGGCCCAGTGAATGATTAACAGCAGAGACAGGGCAGCAGTATTTACTTAATCTCCTCCTCTTCACTAGCCCTGTCCTTAACAACATGTTGCAATCACTTTATCCTCTGCCAACCATTTCCCCTAAGTGAAGATGTAATTTGATCTGGATGCCAGTATTCCATTTTCTTTTCATAAACACAAAAGGAGTCCAGCTGCCCTGGAAGTCTTGACTACCGCAGCACCGAGAAAACTCCACAAAAAATGACCCGCTTCCTGTAACACTGGGTCCAGAGGTTTGATGGGGGCTGCGGGCTCAGGGTCTTGCCAGGCACTGGTCGCTGTTCTGACCCAAGGAAGTACAATCGGAGGGGAACTGGTTTATTGAGTTGCTGCTCTGCACTGGGTTGGCTGCAGTGTACTCAGAGCTCCCAGGGCCGGGCTTCCACACCACAGATGCCGCATGCCGGGCTCCAGAGGATCTCGGGAAGTCAGCCCGTCACCAAGCTCTGCTCAGGACACAAGAAGGGGCTGCAGTGTGTCACACAGACTAAGAAGGAGCCCGAACCCTGATACTGTGCAACCAAGTATTCATCCTAGCACTTCAGATATGTGTGCTCAGAAAATACTAAAAGGAAATTCTTTCCAACAATAGAACCTTTTCTATAACACACACTGAAAGTCCCATAAAGCGTTCAGAAAGGAAGGAATGAAGTTCCCCTACCTTATCAATTTCTCTTTCTTAGTTATTGTTACCTCCGATTCTTCCTTCTCATCCCTAAACACAGAAACATTTCATGTCCTTTTTAAAAAAATTTTCTCTTCACAATTTTAGTGACTGCAGCTACTGTCACTTTATTGCCAGCCCCAGGACTTCCCCATCCTGCATGTTTATCTCATGCTCTCCTAAACTCACCCTTTGCTTTTTATTTTCTGCTGGCCAGTGGACACATTGCAAGTTCTTCAGACTCGGCACATATGGAGAGGACTTCTCAGCTCCTGCCCGGTAGCTTCATTTTATGATCCGATCTAATCTAGGTCCTCAGAGTGGAATTTCAGGCTTGCCTTAAACTCCATCTTTCCCTAATCCCCCAACAGTCAATCTGCTGACAAGTAGTTTTGTTTGTTTGTTTTCTGAGATAGGGTTTTGCTACAGAGTCTAGGCTGAACTAGAACACCCTACATATCCAGGCTGGCTTTGAACTCGAAATCCCACCTCGGCCTCCTGAATGCTGGGATTATAGGTGTGTGCCCCCCACACCTGGTGACAAGTTGTTTTGATGTGAGTTTCACAGTGTTTCTCATTTCTATTGCTTTTTTTCCCATTTCTACTGCCATCAAGCTAGTTCAGGGTACATTGCCCATTGTGTGGCTGTCTTAGTCTGTTTTCTGCTACCATAACAGAATGCCAGAGTCTGGGCACTTTATAATGAAGACGTTTATTTCTAATAGCTCTGGGGGCTGGGAAATCCAAAACCGAGGAGCTGCATCTAGCAGATATCTTGCAGCACCATCTCACGTGGGACAGTGGAAGGGCAAGAGAGCGCAGGCATGGCCGGAAGGGGAGAGGAGCTGGATTCATTTATCAGGAGACCGCTCTGGGGACAGTAAACACTCCATAACAAGAACAATCCATTTGCCAGGGCTCGCCCCTCCTCACCAAGTCGCCTCTTAAAGTTCCCTCCTCTCAACCCTGTTGCACTGGGGCCTGGTTAGATCCAACACGTGGACTTTAGGGGACAGAGAAACCACAGCTGGTAACAGCTGCTGCAGTCCTTCTACTGGCTTCTCTATCTCAATTCTTTTTCCACTTCAACTGATACTTCATACTAGTGTGAGATGAATTTTCCTGTGTTCTGTGCTTATGATTCCCTTGCTTGAAAGTCTTCCGGGTGTACTCACTGCCTAACAGAAGTAGGTGCAAGTTCCCTAAGGTGATGTCTAAGCCCTCTGTCAGCTGTCAGCTGTCTCGGACAGGTCTCTGCACCCTCCTCTCTTGCCACCTCCCTGCCTCATCCATGCCAACCCCATCTCCGTGCTGTCCTCCAAATGCGTTCCATTGTTCCTGGTTCAAAAAATTATCAACCATTCATTTAAAAATACTAAAACACCTCAAGAGATTTAAGTATTTGCCTGTAATTCCAACATTCTGTGAAAGTAGTTTTCATCTGTGCTCACTGCTGCCCAGTCCTTTCTTACAAGAATAAAGACTTTACATAAATGCGATCATAAGTACTTATTTTTTACCTGTTATATTGTCAAGATTTTTTTCATAATCACTGTAAATGCTGCGTAACATTTGATGGGCTATAAATTACTTAAAAATTTCCTACAAGAGGCAGAGGTTGTGGTACACGCCTGTAGTCCCAGCACTCAAGAGGCTGAAGCAAGAGGATTACCAGGAGTTCAAGGCCACCCTAGGCTGCATGGTGAGTTCAAAGCCAGCCTGAACCACACAGCAAGACCCTCTCTCAAAACACTAACATAGAATTTTTTCTACAATTGAATATTTTAGATGCTTGCCATGTGTTGCCGACAATAACAATACTATAATAAATATCTTCAAGTTAAAATCAATATATCCCAGTTAGATTAGTCCTAGCTGTGGATTTACTTGGTTAAAATATGAGATATGCTCCCAGGTGCTACTCACTTCACTGTAAAAATATTCCTTCCACTTGGAATATCCTGCTTCTTAATCTTTGTCTATAAATCTCACCTTTGAAAGTACAAATAACTAAAACCGCTTCCTTGGCAGTTTTCCTGGCCCCATCTTTGCTCCCACAGCGCCCTGTGCTCTGGAAAGGGTCTGCTTCCTCCCAAGCACCCTAAAGTAGTCAGGCTTTGGGGCTGTTCCAAGACTTCCGATGACTTAAAAGTCCATTTCTTATTTTCCTTTGTAACGCCACCCACAGATTTACCATTATTTCAAGCTTATTTCCTCTGTATTTTGGACATATTTTACCCAGATTTCTTGTGTGCTGCAGGTGGAGTCGGGGTAAGGAGTGGAAGGAGCCTGTCGGCCAGCTCAGGATGACATTTGGTAAGAAAGCCTTAAGATTCTAATTTCTTCTACCCTCAAAAAAGCAGAGGAAAATATATTCATTTATGTTGCATGCTTCAAAGCTCGTGATAATGCAGGGCTGGTTTCATCCAAAAGGTGGTAAGCAGCAGTGCGGCAGAATGCTCGGAAGTCTGGTTTCTAAAACCGTGGGTAGGGAGGCCCAGGAGAGTTTGGGATCTAACTATTTCTGGCTCAGTAGTCTGTTTAGGGTGTTACTGTTCTGAGCTTATTTTCCAGCATGAGAGGTTAATTTTGCCTCATATGTTTTGAGTCACTTGGGGTTAACTTTTGCCTCATAATTCATATTAAAATATGAGGCACACTCTCAGTGAGATCCACACTCCCTCCTTCTCCTTACAGACAGGAAATTAAACTCTCCAATCTCCATCAATGTGCTGCCAATTCTGGTCATCAGTGAAAACTATCTTGGTCTTTCTGTAAACACACACACACACACACACACACACACACACAGAGGCACACACGCACTCACGAGTATGTTACGCGAGTGGCTAGTATGAAATTGCATTTCAGCCCAGTGAGAAACAATCTGAAACCATTTTAGAACCAGGAGGAAAATTTATTCATAAGAGCATTTCTATCACCAGTCTGCTCCCCATGATGTTACACCAACATTTTTGCCATCAGCTCAGCTTTCTTAATCTCCAGAGAGTATTTTAGTTCCTCCATTGTTAAACCATTTCCCTTTACTCTCTTCATAAAGTCCTCCATGGCACTACACATCTCCTCAGTCTCCCGAAAGGCAAGCTGAAGAAAGAACATTTTTAAAGTTACCAGTGAAGGACTGCCATCCAGCCCTAGACTCTGAATGGTGGCTCAGAACCAGGAGCTTCGGGAGGGGTCTGGGCCTTCAATCATTTACATTTTCTGGCTTGAAGAAACTTACTAATATTTCCCCAGTAGTGAATACGGACTAGAGGAAGAGTCTCAAGAAGAATAGATCCATTTGTCTTTTGTTGAAATTTAGAGGAATTTTTAGAAATTTTTCACATAATCTCAGGCAGTAAGCTTTTGTTGTGTTTTGTTTTAAGACAGGGACTCACTGAGACACTAAGTTGCCCAGACTGGGCTCAAACTTGTATCCTCCTGTCTCAGCCTCTCAGAGAGAAGGCACTGAGTTTAAGCACCTCATTCTGTAAGGCACATGAGGCAATGACTCCTACCAACATGGCTTCCCAAGGCCTCAAGGATGATGGTGGTGGATGGGAATGACCTTATGTAGAAATGTGAGCAGATAGTGTGAGAGGTCCCTTCTAGAATCAAGCCAAGACCAACCCATTGAAAAACACTGTCCATCCTGACCACATGCCCGGAGTGGCCTGGCCTTAGAGACACTGCTGTGACAGGGGCCTACTCACAAATGCTCTCTCAAACCCCATCGGGGGTACTGGTGTGGAGGCTTCCGGGATCAGCTCGCAGGCTGGAAGGGCGCTGCTCCACTCCCCGTCTACACACTGCTGCTCCGGGGTGCCCACCAGGCGGTACCTGGACACGGTGATTAGCAGTTACCAGGGCAGGACTGAGACCCGGCCCTGTACTCCGCAGCAGGCAGGTCTCTGGGCCTGGAAGGACCCTGACCCTTTCCGCCCTCCACACTGGGAGACGGAGGCCGGTCCTGCCCGGTCGCATTTCCATGTTTCGGCTGTGGTAGAGCCACCGTGGCCCTGAGCCTCCCTGCATGCTCAAGTTAGCTGCACATCCCAGAGCAGTGTGAAGGAAAATGACTCTCCTGGGGCACAGAGGACCCGGGATGAGTCAGCCCTGACCCCAGAGCAGTTGGGATTCTGAGTTGGTGATGCACACGGCTTGTGGGTGAGGGAGGAAACAGTGGACCCTGACAGCCTGAGAAGGCACCTGTCATCGGAGCTCTAGAAAGCAGAAAGAAGTTAATCACACTCCGGTAGGTGGTAGTGGATGGGCTGAAGGGGAGCGGCAGGTTTTAGTCAGAAAAATGAGTCGACTGGAGTCTGTAGGACTGGAAGCCCGGAGGCCAAGGGACTCGGAGGATTGAGAAGGGGAGAAGAGTCCAGAAGACCCACAGGGGGGAGGCCAGGCATTGTAAACTAAAGTCAGGTAGGTTAAGGCCCATACTCTACCTCTATGTGTCAACTTCCGCATTTCTTTGAGTTTTGTGTTCTTTGATTCTTTAGAAAACACATACACAGTATTCTAAACTTTGTCTTAACTGGGAGGGAAAGTGGTACGTCCACCAGGATGAACAGGAGGCTTTCATGGGATTACCCCGTGTTCTCAGGACCAGAGAGCTGGCCTTGGACTACAGCGGCCCTCAGAATCAGAATGAGCCCTGGATCCGGAAGCAGTGGGAAATCGGGGCACTAGATGCCATGTTTCCTGCAAATAATCATTAAAATATTGCTAATGATTATTAAGACAGTGTTTTCCTAGCGATCTAAGACACGAGTCCCAGGCAGCCTGTCCTTGCCTTTCCCTGTGGCCATTACAGGGCGGCGGAGCGGGCATCCCTGGAGTCACCATGGTAACGGCCGGCGCTTGTTTTAGGGGCAGACGCAGAAAATAGTTTGGGTCACTCCCCCAAAACAGGGCTGCCAGGGAGCAGGAGCTCGTGCACGTACCTCTTCTCGCAGTGAAACGTAATGGTGGATCCTGAGGTGAACTTCGCTCCTTCAAAGTAGCCATGCGCTGGCTTCTCGGGAGGGCCACAGTCTCCTAAGAGAAGCAAGCACCGGGGCATCCGTGAGGCCGGCACGCCCAGTGGGCAGCGCCCCGACTTGCACGGCAGCACAGGGGGCCTGGGCGGGGTCTTCACCTTTCAACGCCTTTCTAATATTTTAAGATAAGTTGGCTAAATACTGTTTTTGGGGGGCCCTTTTCAGCGCTGAGATTTTTATGAGGCTAAATGCTGATCAAGGTTAAAGGTTAAATTAGGAATAATTGTACGGGTACGTACATACTGAAATACAAATGTTTTGAAAACAAATGTGTTGAGTTAAAAAAGAAAATTATAAAAGATGACCTGGGCATAGTGGCACACGCCTGTAATCCCAGCACTTGGGAGGCTGAGGCAGGAGGATTCCGGTGAAGTCGGAGGCCAACCTGGTAACGTAGTAATTGAAGGCCAGCCTAAACTGCATAGCAAGACCTCGTCTCAAAACGAAAACAAAAACAACAAAAGTATAAAAGAGCACCCATAATGCAATACTATTTTTTGTAAAACACTGTCTCATACAAGCACGCACAGGAAAAACTTCAGGAAAGTTAGATGTCAAAGTATTCCTAACCCTTATCACCTAATGGTAGGTTTATGGGAAACTGATTTCTTCACATATAGGGTCTCACTAAACAATTCAAACTGGCCTTGAATTCACTATGCAACCCAGGCTGGTGTCAAACTTGCCATGATCCTCCTGCCTCAGCCTCCCAAGTGCTGGGATTACAGGCCTGTGCCACCTCACCTGGCTACTTCTATAATTTTTTGCCAACAAAGATACATTACTTAAACAGTTAATACAGAATCTGAAGAAGTTTGGAGATTGCAGTCACAAACTGAATAGAGGAAATAAAGAATGTCCGTGTTGTTAATCAAGGAACTGTAATTCAGTCAGGGCTCTGGTGACTTAAGTGTTTAATTTTGAACCAAAGAGATGATGTGCATCTGGGGTCTAATAGGAAAAAACTATGCTTTCCAGGGATCTTGGAAAGTTCTCCAGAATTTGCACAATTAAGAAATGCAGGACAGGGATCCGGTGGCTGGGAATCAGGGTAGATACCGCTACACTGAATAAAACAGAAAAAGCTTGGAAACATTCAGAAGTACTGTGTGCCTGTGAGGTATAATGATATCACCCACGCACTTGTTTCTTGGCCGTATGTGGCATGTACACACGTTTGGAGTAACCTCAGATGCCCTGACAGAAGCATATGTAGTTTGTGCTTTTAAACTGCCTGGCCATTTATTATTTTAATAGCACTGCCAAAATACATTCAAAGATTAATATCACTTTACTCTCTCACTGACGTAAGTGCCTATTTCCTCAAATCCTGAATGATATTAGAGGAAATCAACATTTTATTTTTGTGATTAGTAAAAAATTTCTATCTAATTTTAATTTCCAGTTCCATAATTCTTAGTAATGTTCAACAAAATTGGGGAGTAGAAATGCTGTGTGAGGCCATAACTTTGGAACTGTCCATCCTTACACATTTTAGTCATTTTTCTATCACTGTGTCTTTTTCCTACTGATTTCTAGGCACTCTTTGTAAATTCAACATGTAACAGTTTCACAACCAAATATCTGGCCAGTTTTTAAATGTAGTTACATCCGTCCTTATTCTTCCTTTATGAATTCTGAGTTTTATGTGGATACGATAAAGTTTTAGATAACTTAATAGATTGAATATTAAGGTAGTTGTAGAAGCAAAATAAGTAATGTGTTCTTTTAAGATTTGCTTTTCCCATAACTCCTTGTTTAAGGTGAGGATTATCTGACTCTATCCTGTAACTTCAATAACCTAACAAAGTTACCACGCCAAGGTGAATTTACAATGTATATGGCCTCTTTTGTGTCTGTGACTTGTAAATAGGAACTGGAATTCTATTTACACATCAAAGATCACTAGGGATGAGATAATGGCTAAAAAGAGTATAAAAAGGGAAATGCTGAACAAAGGGGGGGTGGATACTGACCAGACTGGTTTCTGGCGTTCCCACCCGCTCACGGGAAGAAATTTTATTATTTTATCCAAATTCTGTGTCTCTGTGTATTTCTTTCTGAGATTTCTGCAACAATGTTACTGCTGAAAAAGGTTTTCCTCATCATATATTCTTTCACGTTTTCTTCTAATAATGTAATCATTTTGTTTTTATATTAATATATTTCAATCTATTTGGAATATATTTCTCATGTACCATAAGCTACAGCCCCAACTTCGTCTTCTTCCAAATAGACCACTATCTCATTACCATTGGATACAAATGTTTTCCATGGATTTAAAATAAACTGTCCTAATTTTTTGTCCCTATACAGTGCTATTTTGATAGCAAGTTAATTATAACAGCTCTAATTTGCCTTTTGCCTATAATATTGCTGTACATTTTGCTACCTGATAAGACAAGTGTTTCCTCCCATTTGATCCAGCCAAATGGGAACACTAGTTATAATTTTCTAAAAACATAGACTTGCAACATGAGCTACATACCCTCCCAAATGAGATTTTTTAACTGATTTTTTATTTCACACTTTTTAATTATTGCATGTTTGCCATACATAATGATTTTGTTGATTGTAGGGAGTTGGTACACATACAGAATGCATCGTAATTCTTTTTTGTTTTCTTTTTGCTCCTGCCTCTCCCCTTCCTCTGCTTCCTTCCAAATCTTGGCCCCCTTCCAATTTGCAAAAGTTCTGTTTTTATTGTCTTTCCTTCAATTCTTTTTTCCCCATCCCCTTTCCCCGCCTCTGTCTGTCTCTTGTCCCCCTGTCCACTTGAACAAGATCTCCCTCCTCCTATTCCTCCATCTTCTGTTTTACTCTTTATTTCACAGCTTTTAAATTTACAGGCTGCAGGATGCACGGTAGCACTCAGTCTGCCTGCCACAGGCATGGTGTGTGGCTTCTTTTCATTTTTGCCCTTTGGTAAATTTTCATATAGATCTTGTGAATGGAATTATTTTCACATTTCCATATTCAACTACTAGGATAATAATATCCTAAAGAAATAGCATAGACATAAGGATGTGGGGTATAGAAAGCATTCATTTCAGCACTGTTCCTAACAGCAAAAATATGCAAATCCATGTCCATTGATATGAGAGAAGTACAATAAATTCTGGTATAGCTATGTGCAGTTATTAAAAAGTAGGAGATAAAGCTATATTACTAGGATGGGGAAAATGGCTATGTATATGTTATAAGAAGAAAAGAAGTTTAAAACTATGTATGGCAAGATCCCATCTTATAAGTACATACATTCGCAAATACTTATGAAATGTTTAATTTAAAACATTTTATTAGGGTGTTTGTTTTAAATGTGCATAAACAAGAAAAAATCAATAGACAAACACACCCAACTGATTTCCTCTGAGAGGAATGAACTGTAGTGATAAAAGAGGAACTTTTACCCCTTGTTATATTCAATCTTAGAATGGATGAGTTAGGGTGTTTTCGTTGTTGTGTATTTTTTGAATAAAACCCACCTTGAAATAAAAACATAAAGTGCAATACTCAGTGTCCCAAACTACCCTGTCATAGCAGGCAGGAATCCTGCATGAACACAGGACGAAGTGTTCCTGGATCCTTCTGGTCCGTCTCACCAGACTCATCCTGAGTGGAGGTTTGCTCCTGTGAGCTGCACTTGTTTCTTGGCCGCCTGTGAGGTCCTCCACTTCACCCACACAC
This sequence comes from Heterocephalus glaber, assembly GCF_000247695.1. Next base: position 4,412,847 of record NW_004624807.1, read on the forward strand.
AGAGGAGCGGGTGCTGCGGGGTGTGGGGGTCCAGGGTAACGCTGCTAATCAGCATCTCTGGGACTCCTCGCTGGTTTTGGTACTTACTACTTTTGCAGGCAGGAAAGGGAGGTGCCCAGCTGTGGTCCTCTAGGCACTGGCTCCAGGTGCTGCCTTTGAGGATGTAGTGGTCATTGCACTTAAACGTGATTATGTCGCTTACATTCACAGGACCTGAAGAATTGAACTCTCCATTCTCCAACACTGGGTCAGGACAGTGGCCCACTGCAGAAGAAAACAGACAGTGACCTGAAAGGGCCGGGTGGATGCCTGACACAGCACAAGCCAGACCTCTTGGGCTTCAGGGAGAAAATAGCAAGAGAGCTTCAAGCTGCAAAGTGCAGTATGTCAATGCAAGATGAGAAAAAGCCAGGTTGCTATACGTCTGGCAGAAATGGCCTGGTCATGCACAAGAAGGACATGAATTGAAAGTTAAGTTTACTAGATGTAAGTAAGCATGTAACTACACATTGCCAACTGTATATTCATGACCCTGTCATGTTATGCATTGCCCAGAATTCTTGAATCTGTGTTAAGGCAAGTCTTTCCGTTTATCCAGCCATATATACAGTTATTCTTCATTTTTTGGTTTTATTTTTATTTTCATGACACAGAAAGACAGGGGAAATGCAGAAAGATGTGAATTTCTTCATATTAATGAATGATGAAAACATTGGTGTGGGTCCACAGAGAAATAGTACAGCTATTTTTCAATATTAATAACAAAGAGAATGTGGACTATTCTCCATCTCTGAAGGGGACCCCATTTTGTGACACTGAGCAAGTCACTCTGATCTCACATACCACACTTGTAAATTAAAAACATCTGTTTTTCCCAGTTCAAAAGCTAAATGATGGGTGAAATAAAATGATTTGATGTTCTTATTTCAGAATACTAAAGCAAAGATATAAATGGAACAGGATTAATCAGGCACTGACAACTGATGAAGCTATGAGATGAGTATATATGTTAATTTGATTTTTCCGACTTTTTTTTCAATAATATAATTTTTTTTTTTTTGCTATATGGGGATTGAACCCAGGGCCTTTGCATCAAGCTACACCCCCAGGTCTCCCTCCCTTTCTGCTTAGATTGTGAAGATGGAGGGTCTCATGAAGCTGCTAAGTGGCTAAAGCTGGGCTCGAACTTGTGACCCTACTACCTCAGCCTCCCAAAGTGCTGGGAGTACAGGCTTGAACACAAGAATTTTTAAAGCAGTAAGAGATTGAATAAATTATCGCAAAAAAGGCAGGCTTAATATATGGGAAAAATTCTTCACAGGCCTAGGAGTGTAGCTTAGTGGTAAAACAGGTTCTTAGCATGAGTGAGGCCCTTGGGTTGATAGTACTGCTACTAAAAAATTCCTTCTTATAAAAAGAATTGATTCTATTAACTCAACCAAACTCATACTGATCAAGAGCCAATCTTATACCTTTCCCAGAGAAGATCCACTTCTACAGGGCTTTAAAAATGCATTCCTAGATTGAGAATTTTTTAAATACAGTTTTAACATGGCCTATAGGAAGGAGGCTACAAAAGAATATAGTGAGATGACAAAATGGGCAAAGAGGTAGAAAAATCCAACTTACAGCGGCACTGAGTGGCGGAAGCCACCCACTCCTCAGAGGCATTGCAAACAAAACTCTTCTTTCCTTGCAGGTGGTAGCCCTTGATACAAAAGTAAGTCCCCAGAACCTGTCCTTCCACCTCCTCTGTGACAGACATGCTGTTCTTCACTGAGGGCGTTTCTGGACAGCTCTGTGCTGGAAGGAAAAAGAAGCCAGACTCACTCGGCTTCCTGCGTGCTGCACGGGGCCCCTGTTAGAGGCCCGCATCTGCCTGTCTGTCTGCTGGATCACTGATTCTGATTCTTGTTCTCTCCAGGTGCATACACATGTTTGTTCCTCCTTTGCCAAAGATTTTCAAAGTTATCCTGTACTTCCAGAAGGACAGTCAGCATTTCGCTCAAATTCAGCCGCAAGGTACCCGTTCACAAAGCATCCCTTCCTCAACCATCCTGGAGTTCGGGTAGGCACCACCTCTAGGATTTTGAAGCAGGTGCTTGTTTTGTACCCAGAAGAGGAAGGGTGAGTCAACGGTAACCACTCTTCTCAGAGAGCAGGATCATCAAGAAAGCTATTCTAAGCCCCTCGTGAGTATGGAGCATTAGACGATGTAATTTGAAAATTTTCAATAAAAAAACAAAGAACTGTAAATTTCATTAAAATTCTGGACAGAATGCCTCATAACCCACAGACTGACATCAAGTGTCCTGTACGCCAAGTTTAAGGAAAGCATACATACCGGCTGAGGCCGAAAGCAGCCCCCCAAACACAAGACAGCACAAAATCCCGCAGAACATCTCCAGTCAAAGACTCGACCACGCTGGAATTAACCCAGCCCAACCACCTAGTTTGGGTCCAAAGAGATCTTCTGACACAGCTTACGATCAGACCAACGACATCTGCATCCTTCCTAGAGAGGAGGTTATGTTGATTTTCTCTCCCTGGAAAACTGGAAAAAAATACAAAGTAAAAACACCTCCAAATCTTGCAACAGGGGATAAGGAGAGCAGTAAGGAAGTTCGTGTGGTAGGGACTGTGTAAAAGAGCTGATAGTTTTAAAACTCAGTTTCAGAAATTCCCCAGCTTCTGGCAAATCCAGTGCCCCAGTCTCTTTTCCTAACTGCAGGTTTATCCTTCCCCAGTAGATGTGATGCCACGGTCTCTCCCTGACCTGGCTTCTGTCAATATTTGCTTGTGTCTATATCCACCTTTTGCAACTCGACCCAGCACTGGGGGTAGAGGACAGGGCGCCAATCAGTGGTGCTTTCCCAGCTAAGCCCCAGCTCCGAGCTAACCCCAGGTGCCACTTCTCTTCCTGCCCCAAATGCCAGATACCCAAGGCTATCAGCGGTGCTGAGACCGAATGCCCCGGGGAAGTAAACTCGCCTTACGGGTCTCTCCTTGCAGATACCACGCAAGGCTGTGCAGGGCGTCCCCTTGCGGCTCTTCCTGGGCAGGTTTGAGCTGAGCCCACAGTTAGTCAGGTAAATGGAGAAAGCGGTGAAGGGCATGCTTCGGTCTCAGGAATCAGCATATGGAATTGCTTTGGGGGCTCTCGTAGCATCTTGCTCATGACTTGTAGCACAGTTCATTCTCTGTGCTCCAATTATAAAACTGGGATAAAACTACAAAATATTAGGTTTTGTAAATATAAAGCATCTAAGGACACTGTAAGTTCTCAGATATTCTTATCTTCCTCACCCATTATCATTACTTTGCAATGAACTCTTTATGTCTTTCTTCAGACAAAGAGCAGACTATGCTACTCCCAAATATGCCACTGGGTATAAAGATTATTTTAAGTTGAAGATATCTATGATTCAACAAATGTATGAGGAGAAACTCTCTTGAGGTTCCCTTATTTGACTAAAAGCAGGAACTTCTGGGAAATAAGGCAGACATGAATTCTGCTTTGGTGCAGATCTACTCCCAGAAGAGAGAATGCAAATAAAATCCATCCCAAGGTTCTTTTTCAGGGGATTTTTATGGCCTTGAAGGAGACAGAGAAACCACTATACCCACAAGAACAAATATTACAAAATTTCTTATCTCCTGTTTGTTCTCCTGAAAACCTGTTTATCTTTGAAAAAAATCATCTGCTTTCCGGTCAGTACTTTTCTCTTTTGCCCTTCACCTATTAAGACGGTGAACAAACCTCAGATCTAACTACTCTTTGAGTTACTCTCTACTCACACATATTTGAGTTGCATGTGTAAATAAACTGATTTTTTTCTGTTAATCTTTTTTAGTTTAATTCACAGGTCACAAGATCTGGCATTTGTTAATATTTTGGGGCTCTTTTTTATTCTTTTCAATGTGGCATATAGCTATTTGACCTTTTGCAAGGTATCTCATCAATTACTCTTTTGTTATAGGGTATAGATCATTGTTGGAACTTGATTGGAGGGGTTTAAAGAGATTGTGTCTGTTTTTACATAAATTTGATTTAGAGAAGGACCAAATTATATGAATGAATGTCTTACAATGAAATTGTTACTGATTTGTTGTTGTTGTTGTTCTGTCATACCACTAGTTTCTGAGGATTTTGCACAGTGTAAAATGACATAATCATAGATTGCTATGGTTTAGGCTGTAGATATAGTAAAAACTATGGGTTTTAAATGTTTGGGGAAATTCCTATGGAAAAAAGAGAGACATGTAGAAGAACCTCTAACAAGGTTAATGTGCATGCCCAAGGTCTTTTGAGATTTCAGTGTGTAAATTTCCTTTTAGCTTACACAAAAATAAAATAATTTAAAATTCACAGGTCACAGAAGGTACAGGAAAGGGGTTTTTTTCCCTTCTTTTTACTCTAAAACTAAACTGTTAAGAACTTTGGAATAAGGTTTGCATCTCCTTTGATTTTTAAAATTATTCCTCTCCATGGGCCTCATACTGTAGAGTTGTCTGCCAAATGAATCAAAGCAGTGCAAGAATAAATGAATGCACCCAGGAGTTCTACCTAAGCCCCAAAGTCCATGCTGATTGTTTATTGTCTTATTTTTCAACTAATATGTGAACTACTGAAATGTAAGCACCTCATATAGTTTTCAAAGTTAAAAACATGATTTATGCAAATATAAAATGAATGTCAAAGATTTTATTCAATTCATTAATTAATGAGGAACCATTAAGATGCTAGAGAGTTTGAAAAATGGAGATGTATATTGTCAATCAAAAGCCTTCTGAAATGACTTTTTTAAAATGCAAAATTAGTTAATATCCCACAGAATGCCAATATTTGGAATTGGCTTTTCTCTATGAGAAAAATTAATTGAAACAAAATGGACAGAATTCACTTGCTTTGCTGTGATCAGGAATCATTGGCATTATTCTCAGGTAAAAATAACTTGCATTTTCCCCCTTTTGTTACAAATTAAACTCTATTTTTGGAGAGTTATGAAAGAACTGAGTGAATAGAAAGTTAATCAAAGTTGCATACCCTATGAAATTAATAATCACCTTAGTCTGCTAATAAATGCTCAGTTATTCACTAAAAATTTATTCCAGTGATCTCTTTTTGTCTAGTTCCAAATTTTGAATAGTTTTTCTTAACATGTTCTACCTCTTGAAGAATACCTGTTCTTCAGTGTCTTATATAGATAGAAATATATCCATGTTTATACAATTAAGGATTAAAAGGGGAAAGAAAATCTAATTTAGCCCTAGATAAATATGGACATAAAATCTAGCATGTATTATAGCGAATGACTGCAAGGCATTCATCTCAATGGCTAACTTCAGATACCAGGACTTTAGAGGTTCAACACTGCATATGCTATTGTCTTCCTAGTATTTCTCCATGAAATATAAAAATATTCACACTAATTGAAATATATAGACTATAAATATCTTCACATAGTTCAAGACAGGTTTCATTGTCAAATGAGTTAACAGAAAACTTCATTTTCAGAGTTTTTTAGATTGTAGAATTATAGATAAACAGATATTGGGCTCCCTGGCCTCTAGCCTCGATCTCCTGCTTAGGTGATACAATGCAAGGAGAAAGAAAGATGGGGAAACAAGACTTAAACAGAACATGGGGATCTAGGATGGTCCATGCTGAGCAGGCAACAAAAACACCAGGCACCCAAGACCTGCAGTATTTATTGATTACACAAGTATGGGAAGAAATAGGGCAAGGTATACGTGAAACATCTAGCGATAGTGTGTAAGGCATCTGCTGATAGCAGTTAACACAGGCAAGGCTCATAAAAGAGGGGGCAAGGCATTCCTGCAGAAGGAACAAAAGGAGACCAAGACTGGGTTGTAATTAACCAATAACCCATCAGGTACATGGGGGAGGCTGTAATTCAGGAAAAGGAATTTAGTTGGAGCCACGCTGTCCTTGGCCATGATGTTATCTCAGGCCCCTGCAGCTTCACAGACCAAGACTCAGGTCTCTGCCACAGCCTTTGGGAGGGGGCTATGCTCGCCTGCTTGCCATCCGACATGCCCACATGAGTAAGTAGGCTTTGGTCAGACTCTTAATACAGCCAAATTATGGGGAAGCAAGAAGCCTGTGCCATTTATACCCTGCCAGTCAACTGGGCAGGGGGCTCAGCTACAAACAGATATCACTTCACTATGTACATTTTAACATGTTAAAGGAAAGCATGTCAAATGGAGGAAGGCCTATGAGGATTTTACCTAGCCCTTGGTTTCCTACCCTGAGGTCCAGAGATGGATTTCAGGTTGTGACCCTCCTAAACTATCTGCAAAACTGGTGTGCGCCTTTTTCCTGGAAGAGTTGGTAGCATGTTGAACTCTTAAATGAGTTGAAGACAATGAGTGCACGCTGGATGGTGCAGAGTGTGACTAAAAACCACACAGCTGGGTGACGGGCTATTGCCAGACCATTACAGGAGAATGAGGGGATGGGGGACGCTCGTCACCCACAGCATCAAGCCAGTGAAGTCTAAAGGTTCACCTTCCTCACAGTGACTCCCAAATGAAAACCCTGGAGAGGATTAAGAAATGGTGTAACAATTAAAGTACAAGTCAAAGGCAAATAATAACCAGCACATAATGCCAGTGTATTCTCTGAATAGTTGTTTTCTAATCCTGATGTCTTTGTTATGTTACTGGCTACATTTCAAAATAGTATGATATGCATTTCTTGCATCCTCATGGTTAGGAATCTTACCGTTTGCCTTGTTCTGAGGCATTGGCTTTGGCAATAATTCTAAGAGTGCTGAGGGGGGGTCCTTCAATAAGGGTGCTTGTTACCTACTGTAAAACAAGAATGATCCCAGACTCTCAGCCTTTTATAAACCGTGGTTCCATGGCTGAATTAGGTAAAGCTTGCAACAGTGACTAGAAATCACACCCTTGACAATTCTCCCTCACTGCGTTCTTCCGGCTATACTATTGAAGGATAATGCATTCATCAGTACTTATTACCACCACCTCCCACTTCCAAATTTTGCAAAAAAAAAACAACCCTTGAATATAAAAGCAACTGGAAATGTTCTGCTGTTATTATGGATATGTTATCTCTGTTGTTACTGACTCCAAGAAGAAAGTTCCAAGTTCCTTTATCATATACATTTATGTAACTTTTATCTAATAATGGTTGTTGTCAAGGTCATTGGTGGGATATACACCTGCTGTTAACCATTTCTTTTCCAATAATAAACTTTAAAAAAGGGACAGGGACATTGTTTCAGCTATTGCAATCAACAATCAGTCATAAAATATCTGTTAAATAATAGAATGAAAATTTAGAATAGCAATAATGCAGGACTGTAACATTGCCATGGATATCGCTCTAAAACACTAGAATTTGAGATGGCAGTCATCAAATAAAATACTGCAGTTTAAATTACATATATAACTTAATAATATGTCTTTTTGTGGGGGAGGGAGGACAGGGTCTTCCCATGTAATCCAGGCTGGCCTCGAAGTCACTGTGAGCCTCCTGCCTCGGCGGGGATTACGGGTGTGCACCACCACACCTGGTGAGAATAATTTTTAAAGCTAGTTTCAGAAATATTTGGGGCAACATTAAGATTTTGCCTATGTACAATGTACCAGCTTTTTACCTTTGGTGTGTGATATTGCATTTTTAATCGAAAATAACTTTTATTGCATTTTCTTATTATAAAAGCAATACATGTGACTCATATATTTTAGCATGATTTTATTTGTCCAGCGAAATACATTCCTTGGTTTATAATAAAAATCAATGAGAAATAAAGTATTCCAAAAAGCCCACACTGCCTTAACATAACTATTATCTTTTTACAGAAAATATATCCATATCCTAGAAACTTAAGGTAAGAGTATGGATATCAGACTGAAATATTCAAGCCACCTACATTTCTACCAAAAAAACTGATGACAAAAATTACATTCCATTCTGATTGAATACGTGCAAATGCTGATGTGAGGACTTTACAAGGCCTTACATGGACAGAATAAACAAACACATTGCGCATCAGAAGACAGTGTATTTAGACGCAGAAGGATATCTGCACCATGAGAACAAAATCATTACAGTAAGCCTGCTCCAAGCAGCCAGACCGAAATCACCGGCTACAGAGCAGTGGAGGAGCCTTCCTGAGGAGCTCCGTATGTACAAGAGCTGCCCGGAGTTGCCAACACCCAGCTGCCTGCAGCTTGGCTCACCACCTCTCGGGCCAGTCTCCTGTACCAGCCACAGCCCAGAGAACCATTTATGAAAAGCTACATTTCACTGTTTTCTTGCTACTCAGACTTTTTCCCAGCAAGTGGCAGAGTTAAAAGGAAAAAATTTAAAGCTAAAAATGTACGATCTTTAAAAAATAGATTTTGTTTCTAAGATATGATATCCTTCAGGGGCTCCACATTCTTCCTCAGGAGGAGCAACACTAAAATCACATTTGCGAAGAAAGGTTTGTCCATTGTCTATTTGACAATCACTGGGGCGGGGAACTGCAATCTGGCTTATCTGCAGGGAAGCCGGCGACTGCCCTGAGGCCCTGCTTCCCCCTGCTCCTGCAAAGTGTGCATGGGAGACCATCTCATCATGACCGTGACAAGAGCTCAGGGGTGGGCACCATGAAACCGCTGCTTTCAACAGCGGCCACAGACTGCTTCAAGACCACATCTCCATGATAGACTCCACTGAAGGACATGGTTGCTTCTGTTTTGAAACCAAGAAGACTCCCTAAAATTGATTCCTAAGGAGCTGTCCTACTTCCTCACGGAATGCAAATGGCAGTCTACTTTTCTAACCAGCCCTGATTCCCAACATCTGGGACAAGTGCAGCAGTCTTCTTTAGCTATGGGAGGCAGAAAATACAGTAGCTTGAAAAGTAGCTTAAAGTTGGGTGTCCTTTCGGGGAGCTGCAGTCAGATCCTGCCCTGCAGAGCCTGGACTGAGAAAAACTTCCCCAAATGCAAAAGGTACTGCTGATGCTGCTAATCCATCACCACAGAAAAAGCATTTCAGGGACTGAATTTCTCAGATTCCCTTCATGCACCTGGCGATTTTTCTCTTGTTCCCAACATAGCAAGAGGTGATGGCCGGCACATGTCTTAGACTCCAGCCTGCTAGCCTGCAGTGGATGCAAAGATCAGCTCTTATTGCATGGAAAAAGTTTCCTGGAGTTCATCTTTCTCATTTGGAAACCAAATTTGAAGAGGTGTGTGTGTAGGACTGGGGATTTAGCTCAGTGGTTTTGCTGCCTGCTGCGCAAGCGCAAGGACACGAGTTCGATCCCCGGTACCAAAAAAAAAAAAAGAGGTGTGTATACTTTAGGCAAAGAATAGCCAGAGAGGGTTGCACTCCATGTAGGGTGTTAAGTGCCTACACAGAATGGTATTTGCAAACCTAGGCCAAGCCCAGCAAAGATATGACAAAAACTAATTGACTCAGGCTGCTAAATGCTTGGAGCGCAGTGTAACTGATGTTCCCATTAACACGAGGGGCAGCGAGGCAGCAATTTTTTTCCAGGCCCCAAACACACAGTCCCTGCTCGACTTCCTGATCTAGCCTTGGTGAAGCTGGCACCCCAGGCTCTGCAGCAGGTCCTGTCCCTCGGAGAGGTCTGGTTCGGCCTCCACATCATCAGGAGTACACGATGAGGGATGCCATGGAAGGGCGTCTATGCCCAGGCAGCACATTATCCACTGCCTAGAAGTCAAAGAGGGAGAGAGGCAAAGCTATTATACCATAGCCAAAAGATGCAAAAGGAGAGCAGAGCAGACTCCTCCCCAGCACTCCCACTACTCTGCCGTCCTCTTGCCCCATGGCCACACACATTCAGTCGAGGCCTGAATAACACGGCTGCACACACGCCTCAACTCTGGGAAGCCAGGCAATGCTAACGGCCCAGCCACAGGCTTCTTTCCCTGAGAAGCCGAACTTGTGACCACTGGGCCAGGCATTTCTTTCAGTCCTGACCCATAAGCTACAAACTCAAGACATGCAGCATAGGTGTTCAAGATCCTTGAGGTAAAAAGAGTATGCAGGCGACATCAGCCAGAGACCACGCCGAGAAAGTGACACTGCAGTCAGGGGTCGCCTGGGTCCTGAGGAGGCTTCCCAATGATGACGTAGCTACCCCCATCCATGCTGAAGTCAGTCGTGAGAGGTCAGCTTCTCCTCATATGCTGGCATTTAATGTTTTACCTTCTGAGAAATTCTGCCCCCCAGAACACTGTTAAAATGTTACATCTGCCTGTGGATTACATGGCAGGTAATCCCTGTTAGAACAAAGGCTCTGATCCAATTGTTCTGGGATAAGGCTGAGCTTCCGCATTCCTCATGAGCTCCTGGTCCTCGTTAGGGTAACAAGGAATAAGATGGGAGAAAGGTGAAACAATTCCACCTGTATTTCCTGCTCTAGAAGTTAAGCACCACTTTGTGCCATTGGTTATGATCTCTTTAGAAACAGGCAGGGCATATTTTAGAAGCGACAGCCCACTAAATCCTAAAAGAGCTCCCCAGCTTTTCTTGATAATGAGTTATACATAGCTAATGGAATCATGGCACCATATAGTCAAGCGTAACTTGTTGTGTGGGCCCCAACAGTATAGTAACTAATGCAATTCCCAATTCCCAGTGTCCTTCCAATCTTGCCCAGAAGGTGGTGGAAGAGAGCCACGCCTACACCACCAACTCCAGTCACACTGAGAATGTGTATTGGCCTGCCCAAGCCTCAACCACTACAAGCACGAGGGGAAAGTTTAGAGGTAGGGAGCGGGTGGAAATACAACCCAAAATACAAAACAAAAAACCCAGAAGCCTTCTGGTAGGTTCAAGTTGCTCAACAATTTTATTTGCCCATTCTACACATACACACACCCAAACACATTTCAAATACAGTTATACACACCACAGGTAGATCTGAGTGAAATATTTTGTTGTCTGTGTCATAGACTGATAAAATATGAATTCTGTTGAAGACTTATCCTCCTACTTTCAACAGAACCATGTCCAGAAAATCTGTAGTCGAGCTCTGTTCCCAAGCTTCCCAACCCAGCCATTTCTATCCAAACCACTCCAGTCCCCTCCAAAGGCACTATTCACAATCAGCCCTGTGCTTCTGGTATAGAAAACCTTCACCATGTCACAACAAGTTGATCATGTTACTTCAATGTTTCAAAAAATGTATACAAGCAATTCAGACACAAAACCCTAAGGAGGTAAATGCTGGCCGGGGATGTCCAGTGGAGGTCAGCGGAAAGGATACTTGTGCCCGCTTTTAAAATCAGTCTTTGAAAATAACATTTCCTTTGCATTTTTACTTCTTAGATGAGGAATAAAAGCCAAATACATGGCAGGCTAAAAACAGCAGCACTCTCCAATAGCACAGTACACTGCCTCAGAGGGTAAGGGCGGGACACAAGGTTCAGAAACGGGTGGTGAAAGTGAAGCCCTGCCCGGAAGCAGGGGATGGGATAAGGTGACTTCAAGTAGAGGTCAGAGGTCGCACCTTCAGGCTCTGAACAGGCATTCCCTTAGCTGAGCTCACAAAATACCACACACGTGATGCGCAACTGACATCTTTTATAGAGCCAAGAGAATTGGGCTCCTGCTATACAAGAAAGATCGTAGTGCACAGAGCTTCTCCATAAAGAAAAAGGGTGGAGTGTTCAGACAGACAGAGAATTACAGTAATGTACATAGACCATCACTCAGTACAACGAGAAAGCAGGAGACTGTCGGTGTGCAGACCCTCCAGAGGCAGTTCTCGGGACACTATGAGTTTAAATGCAATTCCTGAACACACTTCCAACGTCTGTCACCTCTAGGGAAAGTCAAAGAATCTAGTTGATGTTGCAACCTGACTCAATCATAAATTTTAAAAATACAAATATTTTAAAACACAGACAAGTCTCAAAAGGCATACAAGAAAAGCTGAGTGAATCTAACAAACTTCTTAACAACAAATCCAGCCTGGCTTCCGGGCTCGGCCAGGACAATGGAATGTGCATGAGATTCCTTCACCCAGGTTCACGCTGCCCCAACTTGGGCGTACTTCCTGTGTTTATCGGCCACCACACGCACCACTGAGTTTCTCTGAACCCAGATCTTGGCCCTCCGGGTGGACTTATTTCTAAAAGTAATTGCTTGCGTTTCTTCAAATGCCCAAGTTTGAAGATCAAAAGTGGATTGCAAAGGGGATTACCCAGATCCCTGCCAAAATATTCAACCATTCAGTCCAAGAGTACAAATAAACTGCATCCCAACTCTAACATCTGAGGAAACAATGGAAACCAGAGGCAAAGATTCAGGGTGGATCCACAGCACAAAGCATGTTTCTACAGGATCTTCTTATTCTACTTTCCAACTCAATGTAAAGATATCCCTTTACCAAAATAAAACAAAAGACAATACCAATAAGAGCTAAATCCCAATTTAAAAATTGGAGATAAAAACAGACAGGGATTCTCTAATACATTTGTTTGAGAGTCCTCTTTCAGATCTGTCTCAGGCTTCCTCATTCACTTTTGAGGCAAGGAAAAGAAAAGAGAATATATTGTGATTTTCTTTTCTCCATTTTATACCAGTAGCCCTCACCCATTTCCCCCATGACAAAACTTACAGCTTCTGCGAAGGGTGCTCAGGTGGACACCCCTTCTTTCAGGGTTTGTGACACAGACACAAGCCAAGTAATGCGTCTACTACCAAAATACCTTCAAGTAACAAGGGGACAGAAGGACAGAGCATAAAAGACGGGAAACAGAACTTCTCTGAAATCTAGACTTAGAGCTCTATTCGACTCTGTTCTCCGGGCTTCTTCCCACTAAGCTTCTCTAAAGGGATCTTGCTCTAAAAACTGAAGGAAGCAGAAGCTTTTGGTGTGCTCAAATTCCAGTTTCTCCGGTCCAGAGGATAAGATGATCACCCAGCTCCTCTTCTGAAGGAAGCAAATGAGCACAGGGAAAATAGAGAATAAAGGCAGCAGAGCCAGAATGAACATGCGGAGGCCTGTCTCTGACGGTGGCGTTTGAGACAGGCTAACAATGCTGCTTGGTCAGAGAGGGCCTCTCTTGCTAAGAGAAGCTGCAGCCTAAATCCCATATCTCTGGATCAAAGTTCTCTTTCTCGCCCATTAGCTCTGAATGCTCTCACCTCACTCCGGAAAAAGACTGAACATTCGTTTGGGCCAGAGCTGCCAACACCCAAGTGCAGCCACACAAGTGCTACGTGTACCTCCCAGGCCACATGGGGAGGGACACACTCCCCAACCCTGTTGGTCTCATAGCCATAGGACAAGACAACACTCTGGGGATGGAGTCTGTACTCCACAGCAGGGTCCGTACTTCCAGACTTGCAGCATTGCTCTTAGGTACATGTACAAGTAAACTGCATGCTGTCTCTTACAATAACCTTCTCTGGGGCCAGGACCTTTTCTTCTACTTCTGTGTGTCCTCCCTGTATCCAGCCCAAAGCTGCACAAAGACACTACTCAAGACACTGTGCAGCGGCTTAACAGGAACAGCAGGTTACTATATGTCTTGAACACAATTTCGAAGAGTCTCAGCAAACATAAGGGCAAGATGAGCTGTCTGTGATGACAGCTTCATCATCCTACAGCTTCTACCTCGGTGCCTCTCGGCAGGGTCCTTAGAGTAACTAGCCTCTATCCAGTGACATCTGTTGAATTTAGCGATTTGTTCCACATCACCCACAATGGGAAGGGGAAATGATGGGAGGAGAGCTGAGAATGAGCCTTTCAAACGCAGCAGCCTGCCCTCGAGGGATGTACCTGCTTTGATGCTGGGATGTGCTTCAACACCTAACTTGAGAACTCTTTTCAAAACCAAGAATGCAGAACTCCAAGGTCCATGCTTTGCGCAAGAAACTCCTACCCTGGCATTTTGCTGCCGCACTGCCTAAGGTGGAGTTAACCTGCAACATGGATCAGAATCACGAGGGAAGCTCTTTAAGCACACACATGTCCAGACAGGAGCCCAGAGATGCGCAGTCAGGATTCAGCCCAACTCAGATGGAGCTGGGCACAGTACATGTGTGTTTCAGATCCACAGGAGATTTAAGGGATGCTCCTGAGAACCACGATGAAAGGTTTCCTGTTGCAAAACAAAAGATCCTTGGAAAATAGCTAACTGCTCTCATTAGTTGCCTCTAAAAGACTTACCTAGTGGACAGGTAGGGACTCACAGACCTCACCTAAAAATCTCATGAGAACTCTGTGTGTTCATTCATAAATTTTGTATCCAAAATTGAGAAAAGGGGAACCCAAGGGGCTAAAAAGTCCTTTACGCAGGACCCATATAACCCTATAAAGAAGATGAGATGACAAATGAATAGATCACTATGAGGACAGGATGATGGGATTGTTTCTCTTTATCCACTAAGAGTAGCCCAACAAGAGAGACTAAATTCACCAAAAGTTGGCCATGTTTGGAGAAAAAAACACTTGCTCATGTCAAAAAAACTAACTTCAGGAGAGTGTGTGGAAAAGCACTGGAAAATAATGAGCAGAGTTAGTGAACTTTGCTCTACCCTTTGCCTTGAGGTCTTCAGGTATCAGCTGTGACTCCTAAATCTAGTTCCATCCTCTAAACAGTCCATGGTCACAGGCTCTGGCAGGAGACTTGCAGCAATTGGCAAAGGACCAAACTGTGGGTAAAATATCTGACTGAATGGAGGCCCCTGCCGCTTCACTGCCTGCCAAAGAGCCCTCCGCACGTGGACAGAAACCAAGACACTTCCCACATCCTCAGAGCCAGCTGCACCCACGGTGTCAAAAACTTGTGATTGTGTCTCTTGAAAAGAGGCAAGAACGCTCACCCTCGGTCAACTCTGGATGTTCTGCAGCCTGGGCTGAGCCTGGCAGGACCTGGCGGGAGAGGAAGGGAGAAGGGAAAGGAAAGAGCTCCCAGTCCAGATCCACATGCGTCCACTGCAGAGGGTGTCCACGGGGCCTGGGCTTCTCCCCACCAGCCCTGCTTTCCTCGCAGATACCACCGTGCCAAGTGTTACACAGCACGAGGCCAAGGCCAGGTGGAAGGGGGAGAAAGTCAAGGGAGTAAAGCACATCGAAGAGATAAAGGTGAAGGGCATGTGGGCATTTGTGTCTCCCTCCACTCATTACTGCTCCCTACTTTACCAAAAACCAGGTATGGCCGGGGATTTAGCTCAGTGGTTCTGCCGCCTACCTCGAAAGTGCAAGGTCCCGAGTTCAATCCCGGGTACAAAAAAAAAAGGAAAAAAAAAAACCAGGTATGAGTGAGTTTAGACACAAGGAACAGAGAGAAGAACAAAGGTGCAAGGGAGTGCGTACCCTTTCCCTCCACCTCCAGCCCGCCTGCCCTACAAGGCCCAACTGGCCCTCTTGCTTCTGGGTGAAATGTTTCAAACTGGAGAATACCTAGCGGTCTGATCACACAGCATCTCACACTCTGTGCTAAGGTTAACGCGAAGTTGTGAGAGTGGAGGTGGGCGTGTGCTGAAGTTAAACGACTCCTTGGCGATTAGTAGCAAGGACAGGAGGCCAGGGCTGGAGGGACACACACAGTTACACCACCGGGATGCTGACTTGGGTCTTCGGCTGGTCGGCCCCATCTTGCATGTCCAGGGCATGGAGAGGGCTGAGAGGCTTGAGGGGATGGCTCCCAACACTGTAATTTCTCGGACGCCTTACTGTATTCGAACTGGACAGAGGCGTAAAGCTGTTCCTTCTCATCCTTACAGGGGTTTGGCTCTTGGGGAAGTTGCTCTGATTAGAAATGGAGGGACACCACACACATGAAAGCCATGCCAAAAGCTCACTCGCAAAGGTTAAGTCACGCTTATAACCACAGCAGCTTCCTTCCTCTTGCTCTCTGTGCACAGGGCTTCGCACAGGACTGGCCTGATCTCCTCACCCCGGGGGGCTGAAGAGGCTAAGCAGCTTGTGACTCTCAGGGAGCGTCACATTCCGGAGCAGGAATGGGACCCAACCAGGAAGGCCTTCACCTAGGAGAACCACACGACGCCAGGACAGGCCAGGGAACCCCCGCCCACCCGCAGGCTCCTCTGGATTGTGGGGGTGGGTGGGGACCTGCAGGGCACTTCTGCCTAACTCTGGCCATATTTAACTCAATTTCCAGGAGCCAACTTTCAAGGTCCATAGAAAAGGCACTAACTTAAAAACTTAATAATTCTCCCATGTTCTCTTCTCAGAAGCAGACTACCAAGGCCATGAATTCTGGATATTTTCTTTTTGTACATAAAAGAAACCCCAGTCTCCTGCTGCCGGAGGTTCACAGACTCAAGGTGGCAGGGAGCAGGCACTTTGGTCTGTGGGCACACACTTACGGCGGGCTTGTCGCGGTGCGTGTTCACAGCTTCCACGTTGAGGTTAACTGTTTCCACTTTGCACCCTGAGAAAGCAGAAGAAAGAGATGCCATCAGGGAAAAGCTTGCAGAAAAGAATTCCTCGGTTGCACTATGGGAAAGCCTGCCATCCCAGATGCACACACGCATTTAAAAGTGCAAGACACTAATGGCAAATCCCTTGTTTCCAGGGGTCACAAAGTCAAACCTCTTCAAGACTCACATACTCTGACCTGCCTCTGTCCCTACCTCCTGGCAGCCCCGAGCGCATAGTTACCATAGGCCACGGGAGTGAGTTTGAAGATGGTGTGCAGAGGGCACCTCAGGTATGGAAGCTCATCTGCAAGAGAAGGGTCGGGTGAGGGAAGTGTCCTCAGACTGGAGCGCGGTCAGTACGGCAGGAGAGAGTCTAAGGTTCTTACCAGGGCTTCTCTACCCTGGCTCCACCTGCTTAAGCTGCTCTCCCCGCGCCCTGACAGCCATTAAGGCCATTACCCAGCCACTGAGTGGGAAGGAAGGAAACAGCCATTCTAGATCCTTCCTCAAGGCAACACAGGAACAAGTGCGAAAGCCAAGGCCCCGTGGGTGCCCACCTGAGTGACCCAAGTCATTCATTCTGCAGGCTTCCGGCAGCTCAGGGAGACGGAAAGGGAAGGAAAGGAGAAGGCAGCAGTACACGTCCTTACTGCTCTTACTAGGAAACAGCTGGCCCACCTCCCATCCAAAGGAGGAAGATGGCTCCCAGAAGCCACCCTCCCAGTAGCCAGCATGACGAGCTAGGCCTAGCCAGCCACTCTACTGATGCTCTCGGAGCCTCAGCGCGGCGTGGCCCTTTAGTCAGCAGGCCAAGCAGCTCCTCCACTGGGGCTTCCGCAGCCGCACGGTGAATGCAGCAGCAGTTGCCCCAGTGGCTGCTGCTGAGGGATTCACTCTAACTGGAGAGAACGAGGGTCCAGCGGCTGGGATGCATGGAGCCGCAGCGAGTCAGCCCTCCCCTCAAGCAGCACCTGCACCCTTATCCAGGAAGTAGGCCAGGAGGCAGCGCATGACAGCTTGGTGGGAGATGACTAGGACATTGCCCTGCCGCTCCAGCTCCATGATGACGGGCTCCAGGCGCTGCACCAGGTCCTGGTATGACTGTGGGGAAAAGGGCAGGCACAAACTGGCAGCCAGTGGTAGCTGAGGCCCAGAGTCAAGACGCCGCTTCCCCTGCTGGCTTTCCTCCTGGAGGCTCAGCGACTACGTGTTGCCTACCAACGGCCCTAGCCACGGTATCCTCAGAATACTCAGATTTTGAGACAAAGAAAACCATAGATCAAGAAAAGAGGCTTGAATTCAACTTATACTATTCATGTTGGGGGGCACTTTTTCTGACAGATGAACAGATAGAGTATAAGGTGACAATAGGCATCTAAAAGCTTCCTGGACCTCTACCATTCTGTTTTATTTACTTTTGCTGGAACATCCTAGAGCAGGAGCGGCAAACCTGCAATACCTGCCTGGATGGGGACGGATGGAGGAAGTAGAACGGAAAAAAGAAGTCCCAAAAGATCACGTTGGCCCTACGACATTCTCAACACATGCGGTATCTTGTTTCCTTTTTCCTGAGAGAGCTTAACAAATACATAAGGCCTAATCTGACCACCTAAACTGGAGTAAACACGCTACGAAGATAAATGATGTGCTGTCAGACCACCGTTCCCTACACCCACCCTCAGAATCCTATCACTCCATCCAACTAAAGCAAGCCCCACCCGGCAACGGGAAGGGAGACTCACCTCCCCACCAGGGTAGCGATACAGATACTTGTCTTGATCTCGGAGTGCAAACTCCTCTGGGTACTGCTTCTCGATCTCAGCATACGTCATCTCCTCACACACGCCCTGTAAGAAGCCGCACTTGTGTCAGGAGGTAGACTGGCCCCCCGTGACCCACCCCAAAGGAAAACAAGAGCACGAATGTCTTACTACACGCCAGGCCCTACACCAGGTCCCTCCATGCACTGTGAATGACCGTGACTAAGGTGCCACGGGGGTCGCAGGGTGACAGCCCCTGCAGAGAGGAGGCAGCTTTTCCAGCTGAGGCTGCCACTTTCTTCTACCACTGTGGAGAACTTAAAGGTCAAGAAGAATCGACAGGATAAAAGAACCAGGAATCAGTGATGAAGGGAAACTGAAGGAAGTGGAGAACTTACAGGAGCAGGAAAGGGGAGAGAGCAAGGAGGGAAAGGAGATGTCTACTTTGTGCTCAGGGAGAGAGAGGAAAATGTGGGGAAGGACTTTTCCAGAGTAGCTGGCCAAATGATCTAAGCAGCAATGAAAGAACTGAGTAGTTAGTTGTTTAATTTTCGCATAAGGGAAACACACAAAAGAACAAAATAAGCCCTCGTTAGCACCATTCCCTGCAGGTGCCGGAGTGGCGGGGCCAGACACGGATCTGGGTCCCCCACTGGCACAGGTGTTCAAAGCAGGCAGGAAGTCCTGGCTGTGGGTACAGCTGTCTCTACTTCTTCCCTTGACTCTCAGGATGACCACAGGTCTGGCTTCCCCCCGGTGTTTCTGGCGTTTTCTAGATAAAACTGTCCACCTTGTGATTTCTGAGAGTTTCTCCCTGAATCTGAGACTCCTACTCACAGCATCGATCTCATTCAGAATCTTCCACTGCTCGTAGGTCACTCCAAGAGACTCGGCAGTCTGGATTGTCCTCTTCAACTGGCTTGTCCACACTTTGAGGTCTGCTATCTCCTGTGCTTCCAGAAACTTCCTTAGAGCCTGAGAAAACTGGGGTTTCAAAATAAAAATTAAAAGAATACACACACACACACTCAGCCAACTCAGCCTGTAATGGGCAGTCTGCTTAGCCATGATGAGGAGATAAACCCAGGAGGAAGTGAGGAGGGGAATAGGATCTGCAGCACCGTGTGTGGTGCCAGAAACGCAAGTCATGTCCAATAAATCTCTGACGCCTGGATGATCACAGCAAAAACATATCCACATTGTCCACATTTTAAAACAGAGCGAGAAGCAGTGAGCAAGGGAACATCGGCAGCACTTGCCTATCTGAGACCACAGCCTAAGCTGCAGTGGGTGGGCTTCAGAAGGAAGAGGATAAAACAGGTGACCTCCACCATGCCCTTCTGCCTCTAAGCCCAGGGAATCCTGCCTGCTGGCTCACTACTCACCTGCTTTCCGTGCAAGGAGAGCCCAGAGTCGCCACCTATCTTCCCCAGGAGATTGAACTCGCTCTCTCCGTGCCGGCAAAGGTAAATGGTGCGAGGATGGACGTGGATATTCATGAGGTAGTAGACTATCTTGCTCTGGATGTAGTCCTGGACTCGGTTAACTAAAAATCGCTGACCCACATTTATTACTTTGATGAAAGAAAGATCCCTAGGACGGGGTAGAAAAACATTCCAGGGTAAGGAAATCTGAGCCTAAGAGTAAGGGGAAAAGGATTTCCATAGTGACTTCAGGCCCACGGCAGCTCCCTGCCTCTACCCTGTCACCCCCGATTCCTCAACACCAGCATGAAGTACAACTTCCTGAACTTCTAGTGTCCAACCATTTTCCTCAGAGCCCGCAGAGTACCATGCAGTGTAGATAAAGATGCTAAGCATGCTTCCCACCGTCCGTCTAGATCAGATGACACCAAGTTCTTCCTGAGCCCCAAATCTGGTGAGCAGCACAGGTCCCCTCCGAGGGGTCAAGACCTGGGCAGAATGCGGCATCACCAGCAATGAGAAGGGAGGAGGAGGTGGCAGAACCCGAGGAAAATGCAACCCATGGCCTGCATTCACCTAACCAGGCCTCTCAAAGAAAACCATCTGCTTTGTCGCCACTGTAGGACTTTTCTCAATATTCAGGTAACACCTTATTCCCCAAAAAACTTCAGAAAAAAAGGCGGAACGGCACAAATCACACATCACCCTACTACCAGCAGTAAAACTCTGTAAACACACACACTGCACTCATATACACAGATATCCTTCTCTGGAACCTTTTCATGTAGGACGGAGGCCCTGAAGAGGGCCCCGTTACACCACACCCTGGGTAGTGCTTTGCAGCCCTGTCGTAAGCGAACACCTCCAAATACTGCAACTCTGGACAACCCATTGCAGGAAGTGTGGTTCAGGATGACAGCAGCCCACTGCCGGGATCTAAGTTTGTCACGTACACTGGTCTCCCCATTTGCACTGCTGCTGGTCTGTATTCGTATTTGAAGGCCTGCTCTCTCACGAGACCAGGTCCCACAGGCCTCCATGTGTCCACCTCTTTCACAAACGTGGACCTGACATTTTGCTATAGCTCTTCCACATCACACACGGCAAGTGAATCTGTATGGTACAGCACATGGCACACTGCACCCTATACACCACCAACTGACACCGTCATAGTCTTAGTGACGACAACACTCAGACATTTCTGTTTGAGTTAGGCAGGTTCCCGAGGGCTTTGTGTGCAATATATGAAATGCAATACTTTATATATAATGTACTACATGTGATATAGCATGTACGTATGCTATATATATAGCCATTGATACAGCATAAATATAGTCATACGTAGCCATGTATATCAAATACATATTAATATTTATACACACATCCATATATATTTCTATCTACCTAACTGTCTATATACCTAATAATACCTGTACATATAAAACTTTAAAAATTGACCCAAAACTGATGACATCTCTAAGGGCATCTGACAACACCCAGTTCAGAACTACTGATCTGGAGCAATGGATCTGTCTGGGGTTGATTCTGCCCCCGCAGAGGGTTATTTGGTAATTGCCTGAAAACATTTTTGGTTGTCACAGCTTGGAGGTATTACTGGCATCTAGAAGGCAGACACTAGAGATGCTGCTCATCGTGGGATAATGAGCACAGGACAGCCCTACAATTCAGAATTGCCCAGTTCAAAAGGTCAATAATGCTGAGATCGAAAATCTTGTTCTAGAGAATAGAGAGGAAGACTGATGATAAAAACATTTCGGTGCTTAAGTGTAAGACACAGTGTGCATAAAAGCCACAGATCCCTACCCTGTCTGGGATACTAGAGGACATTAGGGACACAGAAGAAAGGCTCTCGTCCCCGATGAGACAAGCCCCTTCCAGCCTTGGCCCTAAACCTTACTTGTCATAGTTGTCGGGGTCGAGGGGTCGGTAGGTAACTTTGTAGCACTCGATTCTTTTCAGGAAGTCCTCCATCACATTCTCCCTGTCCCTTTCGGGGTAGTCAGGGCTCGACACCTTTACCTCCTGAAACCACAGGCACAGGAAGAGGTCAGAGGTCCTCCTGTAACAGCCTCACACAGATGGCCACTCCTAAGGCCGAAAAAGAGGTCCGTAAAAGTAGCTTTTCGACAGAGCACTGGCACTGCCCATGCAGTGAGCACCCCTGCCCTGTCCTGTGACCTTGGCAACCAAGAAGGGAGACAACTGGGGAGTCATGTGCCTGGCCCTGGCTGGCGGACAGAGGTAGTCATCCAGCTGGCACTGCTCCTGGGCCCAAATCCCTTCCTGGACCTTGCTGGGAATAAAGAAAGGGCCAAATTTCCCCCACCACTCGGAATAGGGACTGCAGCTCAGGCCTGGCTTGGGACTGGGCCTCTTCCTTAGATGACCCCGGTTCTCCACAGCCCGGAGCACCTCCAGGGTTCCAGCTGGCACAGCACAAGCCATCAGATGGGGGTGCTGTGACGCTGTGAGCCCACAGGGTATGAGGAGCACAGGACACTGGACAGTGGCCAGCAGATGGCCTTTCTACAAGGTGGCAGACAAAGAACCTGATCTAGGGTAATATACGGTCTCAGCATCTAGGCAAGGCCAGGATCTCACAGACTGCCTCAGTCTTGAATCAGCAGCTAATTCTTATTCTACTCCTCAAAGCCTTGGTTTCTTGTTCCAAGAGAAGAGTTTGGAAGTACAAAATGGCTCTCTGGCAGATAGAAAAGATCTCTCTGTGACAGCAAACAGATCAGAGCATTATCCAGAACACACAGCACAAAAGATAAGAATGGAGGTGATAAGTCAGGGTGGCACTCACTCACCAGGATATTGGCAGCAATGACATCAGGATCATCACAGACAGATTCCACAAAGAATACCTGGCCAGGGAAGAAGGCAGTGATAAATAAGTCGGAAATGTCAGGTAGCTAATTACGAGCACACGCTCACCTACCCCACCCAGCCACCACATCTCCCAGGACTTTTGTCATGAAAGTGGCCTGAAAGTCCTCCTCATTTAAAAAATAGCTCTTACCACATCCCCTGGGCCTCAAACACACAGGCCAAAGGTCTGAGAAAGGATCTGAAAGAAAACACTCAAGGCCTGGGGGTATGCCCCAAGAGAAGAGAGTCAGGTACCCAACCCCATCCTCGCCCAAGGCAAACACATTCAAAGCCTACCCTAACTCCCTGGCTCCACTCACTCTTTTCCCTCTAACATGGAGTTGGAGCCTACCTTAAAGGAATTCTGCGTGGCAAAGTCCAAAATCATGTCCCTTCTCTCCCGGGTGGTATTGGTGGCATCAAACACCTGGGCAGAGAGCACACAGGGTAAATGAATGCCACAGAGAGATGGTGCCCCACCAAGGCAGGCCTGGGAGGGGAGGAAGCAGGCAAGGCTCACCGCGATCTGCCCACTCTCCTCGGTGAGATACGCCTTAACATCTTCCAGCGCCACCAGTGCACACTGTCTGCCATGACAGCAAAGGATGGCAGCAATCAGAGCTCAGCTCAAACGCAGCCAGACACACAGCTGGGCCGCTTCCTCCGACTTAGTCTCGCTAACTAGGTTTTTCTAGGTTTTTACACCATTCCCTACCCCTTCCCCACCGCAATGCACCCATCTTTCCCTCTTTAGGCTCACCCTGTAATCACACAAGAACTCTCTCAGCCCCATTCTACCCATCCAGGCTCAAGGTAGTCTGCTCATCAGACAGCTCCTACGTAACATCCCATGAGACGTTCACTGAGGAAAAACAAAACCCTATCCCATCCAGTCTCATGATGATCCAGAAAGAGCTGACCTGGAATCCGGCCTTAAAAAGGACTCACCTTCGAATCTTCATGGCCTCCTCATTGTCGTGCCGAAAGAAGTCATAGGACTTGTAGGACTTCACAGCTTCTCGTCGATATACCCCGAGATTGAACACTGCAGAAGATACCCAAATCCAACAGAACACAATAAAATGGCCCCACCAAAGGGGACCTCTTGATGTAATGTCAGAGCAGCAAGGGGATGCAAAAGCACCACAGGGTGCTGGGAACAATCCCAGAGTAAGAGTTGGAGTCCAGTCCTGACTCCCAAGACCTTAGACAAGTCTTAGGCAGCCTGAGTTTCAATTTTATCAGGGTTCTCCTAGGTTTAGATAAACAGGATGCATGTGCAAGCATTTCGAATATGCAAAGCCCTGTTCTCATTCATTCATTAATACACCTATCAAAGGCATTCCCTCAAAACTGGACCAGTCTGCCCAGGCCAGCAAAAGACAACTCTGGGGACATCCAATAAATAAGGAAGCAACCACTATTTCTGCCACAGCACCCTACTAACCTTGATGTCTGGGAGGATTAGTCTCCCAAAGACATGTGGGACCTAGGGACTAACCATTCCCTTCACTAGGAATGACCTACACCTACCTTTAGTGGGCACCCCGATCCAGTTGAGGTAGCGGGTTAATTTCTTGGACACGTAGGTTTTGCCCCGGGCTGGCAAGCCAATCATAACAATGAGAGTTGGAGAGTTGGTCATGTAGGAGGCCCATGCTAGAAGCAAGTGAAACAAAACAAAACTAAATGACTACAGACTGGTAAGGCTTATGCTCTGTTCTAGGAACTTCACGATCTCATTAAATCCTCATAAATTAGTGGGGCAAAGGAAGAGTGGGAAGGCGAAGTGAGGCTATACAGGGCAGATCCTCCTGAAACAGAGCTAACAGGCCGTGCAGATTTCTAGGAAGTATCCAGACTAAGACAGGTCCTTTCCATTGCTCAAGGTCTTCACGGAGGTACCCAAGATGGACAGAAGCGTAAAGGGGTAAGGATTAGGAAGAAAGTAACCATGGCCCCCTCCTTGACAGGAGAATACCCAGTAACACAAGTATTATTCTACCCATGCAAACTGAGCTGGCTTGTGAAATAGGTCCAACAGAGTTCCTCCCCTGAGGATCCCATCTGTTCCTTCAGAGCTATGAAAGAATTAGCTCACTAGTGCAAAGCCTCAAGCCATTGTGACCTCTGCACTCAGGCCAGGAACTCCTTCTTGAGCTGGAATTTCTAAAGCACAGTGAGATTTAGCAGCCAAATCCTACTTGGCACAGGCTTGGAGAGCCCAGGAATCCTCCTGGTGGAGCTAACTCACAAGGGTACCAGCACCAGCCTGCCTCAGTGGGCCCTAGAGGAGCAAGTTAAGTGAAAAGCAGGAAGCATCACTGGCCTGCCCTCTGTAGTAAACTAACTTACTTCACTCAGAAAGTGCTCACTCAGAACACTCAGTCTCATCGTGCAGAGGGCACGCCCATGCTCCAAGGTCAGGCAACATCATGAGACGGGGTAGGGCTGGGTTTGGAAGGCAGACTTTGTGCGTCCTTAGCAGCTCTCCTCCATGAGAAAAGCACCCCTCTCCAGGTGCCTCCTCCTGCCCACCCTGACACCCAGGATACACTGCTGCCCGCCCTTCCTGGGGCCGAGACCCACAGGGAGGTCACCGGGAAGGGCTCAGCCCTGCCGGCTCTGCCTGGAAGACCCAGCACAGTGCAGGAAAGGGGAAGAAACACCTTGACCTTCTACCCCAGCACTGCTTTCCTTTCAGAAGGGGCCCCACAGGCTGGGGCTGCTTCTCTGTAAGCTCGAGGTGACCCCATAAGCCCAGGAAACCATCCAGTAAAATGGAAGCGCCTGCCAGGGAATTCACCTTTTATCTTTTAAGGAAATGTAAAGAGATCTCAATAGGGAAGGAGGCAGAAGGGCCTCAGGAGGGACCTGGCCCCAAGGGAAGAGTTTTGTATGGGTGTTAGGCAAGAGCTTGGAAGCCAGGGTGGCCTCTGTTGGGAGAGGGGAGTCAAAGAGCAGGACTTTGAGTCCTTTAGCCCCTCGGCACGTGGGCAATTCCTGACTGCAAGCAGAAGCCCCTCCAAGGCAGGTAATGAAGCAACATAAGTGATTCTCATCTCCATCCAAACAGGGACCGCAAAGGCCAGCCGACGGTCTCCAGGGTATTAACCCTGACCACTGACCTCAATCGAGCACCCACGCTCCGCCTGGAATCAGCAGTAAATCCTGAGTCTTCAGTTTCTCCAGCCGAGTGCACATCCTTCTCAGTCCCCCAGGATGTGGCTAATTGCCTCCTACACCTGCTAACTCCTCACCTTCCCGTCCATTGGGCACTTTCCCCCCATCTCCTGCTGCCCTCCCTGAAGCCTAAAATGAACTGATACTTGGGAGTTGCTCCGAAGGCAACAGGGAGCCAGCTGCTGGTGTGGACCATGCTGGACAGAGACTGCTGGAACAAAGGCTAGCACCGTGACGGGGGCCACACCCTGCCCTCCTACACACCTCCTGTCTCGGCCGAGAATGCACCCACACACACCTGCTACTGCCAGGCTTCTCATTCTCCGGAGCAAAACCAAACCATGTTTCCTATCTCAAACCGCTACACTGGCAACACCTGGAGCATTTTGTCCTCTCTGTTAAAAGCCAACGTCACCCAACCACCACCTTAACCTGGACAGGAGATACTTCAGGTTGACTGATTTCAGATACTATATAAGGCCATCGCTTGACTCCACTGCAGGCCAGTTTCAATCTTGAAATTCTATTTTCTTTACACAAAGTTTGACTTGTTTTCTCAATAGTAAACTAATTTTGTCTTCATAAGCATGCTTAGATGGGAAGGGGCTTGACAAATCCCCTCACGTAAGGGGAAAAACACAAGCCTGCAGCCATTCAGAGCTTTGGCCACAGTCCTGCAATAGAAGGTCAAGGTCAGGGATCTTGACAAGACTCCTGGTCTCATGACTGCCCATTCAGCTGCTGCTGCCAGCTCCTGGCTGCAGGTCAGCCCTTGACAGAAAGACCCCATGGTAATCCGAACCACATTCTCCACCCAAGTCTGGAAGGATGGTCTAAGAAAGCCAGGGTCCTCGTCTTTCCACGGTCTAAGTCTTCTTCCAGTATTCACTCCAGATAGTCCCAATACTTTGAAATATGCACCCATAGAGTAGGTTTCTTTAGTAATGTTTTTATCCATCAGAAGCCATAAAAACTGGTAACTCCTGTGATTTACTGGTAGGCATGAAACACCAGGTTGCTGTCATTGCAGGGGGACACTAGGAAAGCTGCTGACTTAGTCAAAGAGTGCACAGGTGTGACTGATGATGCCCCTGCCATCCAACACCTTGAAACCCCACAGACAGCAGGTAACACAGAACTTCCTGGAAGTGCAAATTAGTAACGCTGATGGACACTTCCGGCGTGCCTGTCATCCTCATTTTTGTAAAGAATGCAGCCGATACAAACACACTAAGCTGTAAGGATGCTCACTTCAGCAATCTCTGACAGTGAAAAACAGGAAATAATTTAAATGTGGTAAATCTGGACGCACCAACATGAAAAGCCGTCTATAATAAAAGAAGTTTTTAAAGGAAATAGCAGAACAGAGTATGTATAGTATGAACGTAAGTTCATACCACAATAAGATTGTTTAAAAGAATTGATCAAACACTCGGCAAAGATGGGAAAGATTATAAGAGATTTTTACTTTTCATTTTCTATATTATTTGACTTTTTCATGAACATGCTCTGTTTCTGTATTTAGGAAAAGGCACACACAGGGACTGGTCCGCTACAGACTTATTCCAAACACTCAAACAATTAAAAGAAACCAAAAAGCCCGTACCCTCCTCACTTCCTGCCTTCATCCTCATCTGGACACCGTAATGTCACTCAGCCAGCACTCCCTCCGGCCCCAGGCCAGCCCCAGAGAGCTCCAGTCCCAACAGTGCTCCTTGGGAGGTTAGGGTTCCCTAAAGTCACTGTCACCCCCTAAGTCCTGATCACTCCCTAGGCTGTATATTAGCCAACACAGATGTAATTAGCAGCAAGGGATAACAGCTGGGCTATTAATAAAGCAAGCACTGGTGTGAACACTAAGCGGCCAAGGAGCCTGAAACAAGGTACATTTTCCACAATATTCAGAATGCGGGGCATCTGGATTCACCAACATGGAAGAGCTGTCCACAACATATTAAGAATGTTTAAAGGACATGGCAGCAGAAGTGAGTACAGTAATGAACCTACTTCCATTGATACAATATACCCAAATAAGATGTCTAAAGCAATCCAAGTTACACATCTCCCAACATAGCAGGGAAAAGGAAACATGTTTTCCTAACCGCGCATTCTCTTGGCTATGGCTGCCACAGTGTCACAGTTTCACAAGGGAAGCAGGGTGCGTGAATGACACTGGGTTTCGGACAACCCAGCATCCTCAGCTGGGGAGAGAAAGCAGCCTGGAGAAGAGGATGGAGCTCCGAAGGAAGAGAGTAGAGCCCAGAGCGCAAATGAGAGTTCAGAAAACACGGAAGACGCTGACTACTGCTTCCTTAATGAAAAGCCCTCAATGCAGAAAAATTAAAAAGTGTTAGGAAGGAAGAGAGGAGGGAGAGATGGATGATACATAGATCTCCACTGGAATGAGAAAAACGGACTGATACGGTTCCAAAGGAAAGGTGCAATCTAAAAGCAAGGAAGGGCAAAAATTAGCACTCCTTGAGGATATTCCAGACTCTCGGGAAGCTCTGCAGCCTACAGCGCTAGGAATATAGATGCAAGGAGACAGGAAGTGAGGCTTCATTCCCTGCAGACCCTCCTGCCGTCTCTATCTGCAAGACCAGCATGGAACTGCTCCCGTGAAACAGTGTACGAAGTGCAAAGGCAAAACTTGTAAGAAACAAAGATGCCAAAGAAACCAGGAGAAGCCAGGACTCATTCCCTTGAGGCCTGTAGGAATAGGAAGGCACTGCTTCCTCCTACCTGCAATCTCTGCAGTGAGCAGCACCCTCCCAGTACTTTGCCCAGCAGATAAAGGAAAACAGAGGAGCAGCCCCAAGCAGTTCTTGTGCTCTGCCACTCTGCCTTACCCCTAACACTGAACTTCCAACATCAATCAAGTCTGCAGATATCCCAAACAGGCAGAAAGGAAATGCTGGGCCAAGCCAAGAGACTAAACCCACGGACAGACAGGTCGCGAAGTCCACTTGTTTAGACAGGAAACTGCGCCTGGAAACCGTGCTCCCCTATCAGGGTATTGCTTGCTCCCACCAAGCAGCAGAGCCTAGAACTACAACTAGAGTCTCAGGATCAAACCTGAAAGACAGCAGCCCCTTCCTCTTTCCCAGAACTCACAACATTTCTTCTCTGACATTCGGAGGTTTGTGGGTTTGGTTTCATAGCTGTTGCTGCTGGGTTCTGTGGAAGATGAGACACTCCCGGACATGGCAGCTCTTCAGGAGGTACCTGGGAGAGAGAGAGAGAGAGAGAAAGAAGAGAATGCAGGGAGGAGGACTTCCTCAAAACACTACGTGCAAGGACCAGTGTGGGGTAAGTGAAAAGAGCCCCAGCCAAGAGTCAAGGCCGCTTACTGCCACCTAATCTAAGGCCGTTGGGAACCCCCTCGCCCTCTGTCTCCTCCCTACTAAGAGCTGCCCTAGACCTTGCGTTCATTCGCTGACCCGAGTTCACATTCAGAGACCCTAGCTCCCCAGTCCCTCCAATAACCCTTGAATAAGGCAGGTTTCGCTACCATCATTATTTCTCCCCATTTTACAGATTGAAAACACGTTGAGTGTTTGTCCACCTTGCTTCCTAATCTCCCATTCTAGTTTTAAGAATCTGGGGAGAATAGTGTTGGCAATTAGGGGTGCAATGGGGGTAGAAATAGATCAAGTCCAAGAAAGTAAGTCCCATCCAAAGGTAAGGCTCAGCCCTGAAGGAAAAATGAGAACGGGAGGGGGTGTCTCATTTTCCTCAAAGGAAAAACTGTAACCGAACCCGAGACAACCCTAGCACGTCACTATTTCTGCTCTGGTGTGCTCATTCTCCCTACTCGTCCCCTGGGAATCAGTCTAAAGAAGGAGCAGGGCGCAGAGGAGGTAAATGACTTCCCCAAGGTTATCCGCACACCGGGCGTACGTCCTGATAGGAACCCGAGCTCACGCCACACCCATTGACCAAGGCGCTGGTGCGGACGCGGGTCCCACTGCCTCAGAGCTCGCTCCGTCCCTCCAGGGACCACACCGATGGATTCTCCACCCGCACCAGCTGTCCTCCGCTCCCTGAAGGTCTCACGCCCGGGCCGCCCTACAGGGCGAGGTAGCAGCGCTCACCCCGCCGACCCAGACCGCCCGGCCGGCGCTGCGCAGCCGTCGCTCACCCTGGGATCTCGCCCGAGAGCCTCCGGGCTGCGGCCCGGCGCTGCCCCAGGAACGCGGCAGCCCGAGCTGACAGCCTACGGCCGGCCTTGCCAGCCAGTTGCTCGTCACGTGGTCCCCGGCCCTGCCCACCGCGCGGCGCTCTCACCTGGGGAGAATCGGCCATCGGCCAATCGCGCACCTGCAGGGCCCAGGGGGCGGGGCTCCGGGCACCTCGCCGACCGGAGGCCGAAGGAGCGAGCCAGGAAGGAGGCCGACCGCCGGGGCCGTCTCCGCGCTGGGCTGGGTCGGCGGCCCCGTTGCCTGGTAACTGATGGGGCTGGGGGCGGGGCTAATAAAAGCCTTGCTTTCCTTTCGTGTTCTCGCGAGAGCACACTGTTGAGTAGCCGTCTGGTGGAGCGTGACTTGGGGGCGAAAAGGTTGCGAGATTAACGGTTGCATTCCGGGATCCCAGCTGGACCTCATTAGATCCATAAACGGAAACGTCAGCTTTGGAAGGTGGGTGTGACCCCTCCACGCGACTGGGGCTGGCGACCCGTGGGTGTCGCCTTCCCTTCCCTGGGTCAGAGCTGTCCCGCAGGCGGCTGTCCAGCTGGAACTGCGAGCTGTCCCGACTCGGCCCCTTCGGCCCGCAGGCTTCTGGGCATTGTCTTCCCGTCCTGCCCAGGCAGTGTCATCTGTTACGGTTATCTCGGAGAACAGGCGGGCAAAACCGCACCAGCAGACAGTGAGTCGTGAAGGTAGGAAAAGATGCAACGATTTCCTGTGATTTTCCGCGGGTGGAGGCTTTTGCGCATTCCAGACGGACAACACTCTTCCCAGGTGCCCAGCAGGACGGCTTGATGATTGGTTCTACTGAGAGCCTCGGGATGTTTGTGTTCCTCCGTCGCCCTTCAGCACAGTGCAGACTCGGAGCTCTCCCCAGCTCCCCGAGTGGACAGCTGCCCGGTGCCTACAATGTCTCTATCCACTTGTAAGCACTGATGGAACGCTTCAGTTGCCAGGCAGGGTCTTGTGTCTAGGGTCACAGGGTCCCCTCCCTGGCCGAGTCGCTTGCCTGGAATGGAAGAGTAGAGGGTCCGGCCCGCCGTGACCTCACCGTGCGCTTTCGGCGTGGCCGGGGCGTCGCCCGGCCCCTGCGCCCCATGAGTCAGGGGTTGATGATCCGGCGTCAGGCTGCAGGCCCCGGTCGCCCCACAGCCCTTGACTCACTGGCCACCTTGGCATCGCTCGCGCGGTGACCTCTGACGATGCCCGCGGCGTGGTCGGGACGCCCTGCCGGAGGACTCCGACCCGAGTCCCAGGTTGCATTCCAGGCTGCCTGGCTCACTTCCCCACCCCTTCCCCCGAGCATATATGCTGCCGACGCTGAGGCCCCGCACTCGCTGTACCTCTACAGGTGGCGAGAGCAGCTGCTCTGGAGGAATGCCCAACAACCTTTAACCTCGGGCTCCTGAGAGCGGGAGGAAATAGCAGCTGTCTCTTTAAGACAGTTGGCGCTTTCAAAGCACCGTAGGAAGACGCCAGACAAAAGTATCGCGAGAGTTGTAGCCCCTCCGGCAGCCTCTCGCGATGTTTGGCCCCTCCAAGGGTGGCCATTTTGGAGTCCGGCCCCCGGCGGGCTGCCCCGGCCGCGTCTCCCAACCTGGTGTGGGCACCAAAGCTGGCCCCACCGGCGTCTGGGCTGCGGGCAGCCGGGCCGACACGATGTGGCGGCTCCGCTGCAAGGCCAAGGATGGCACCCATGTTTTGCAGGGGCTGTCCAGCCGGACCCGGCTGCGGGAACTGCAGGGCCAAATTGCAGCCATCACCGGGATCGCTCCCCGCGGCCAGCGAATCCTCGTCGGATTCCCGCCTGAGTGCCTGGATCTCAGCAGCGGGGAGACCGTCCTGGGGGACCTGCCCATCCAGTCAGGTACGGGAAGCGGGGCCGGGGCCGGAGCCTGGGAGGCGAGGCCGTGGAGGGGCGAACAGAGACCCGGTCCGGGCAAGTTGGCTGTGGGCAAGGGGGGTGCTCTGGGGACCGGGTTGAGGCGGACCGAGCACCGACAGAGGCCAAGCCAGTGTCTACCGACTCCTTGTCCTACCCAAGGTGGACAGAAAGAAAAGCCCAAGGCCTGGGAGACTCCTCTCCCCAACTTGCTTTCAGACCAACCTTAAAACTATCGCGTTCATTTTGTTTTCACTACATACCCAAAAGTACACGAATGTAGAACCTATTTTTTTCTGCTCCGGTGGTCTTTATCATTAAACAGCAGATCTGACGGGTGCAGAACATTTTTTGTTTCCTTTCTTGATTTCGACTTTGTAGGATCCTTCTTATATACTCAGTTTGACAGATATATTCATTTTCGAGTTAGTTTTTAAACGTTCACTAGAAGTTCTTTCAAGTTGTAGTCAACAGCAGTTATTTCTGCCCAGTACTAGAACTTGAACATCAAAGTTAATAATTAAAAGCTTTTTGTTGTTGGGGCAAGGACCCTGTAAACACTACATTGGTTAGACTTGTTAAGTTTCAGGAGGAGGAGAACCCCCTAGTGGCCTACTCCATGGTGAACACCTTCTGGAAGATTTGTGCTTTTAAATGCAGAGAACGTATAAGGAAATTTGGCTTTTGAAATGTATCATGTTCAGTAAGAATAAAGCTGTGTGCCCGAGGCCTCTCACTAAATTGGGAAGCAACCTGAAGTGTTCTGTTCTTTGTACTGTTTTCATCTTTAGGGAGATTCAGGGAACAAAAAAAAGTCATTAGTCACTTGCTTACAAAGTTGTATTCTCCTTGGTAACCCTACTTTAGGTGCTAACTCCTTCCCATTGTAGTTGATGAACTTGGCTAGTGAACTCCTAATTTCATCTATCATTTCTTTGCAGTTCTGGATTTGTTTTATTTTTAACAGGTGACATGCTAATCGTTGAAGAAGACCAAACCAGACCCCAGACTTCATCTGCATTTACAAATCGTGGTGCTCCTAGTTCCGTCAGGGAACCTTTGCCTGTGCTTGCCAGAACCGTGGTCCCAGCAGACAACTCTTGTCTCTTTACCAGTGTGTACTATGTCGTTGAAGGCGGAGTCTTGAATCCAGCTTGTGCCCCAGAGATGAGACGCCTCATAGCACAGATTGTAGCAAGTGATCCAGACTTCTATAGTGAGGCAATACTGGGGAAAACGAATCAAGAGTACTGTGACTGGATCAAAAGGGATGATACTTGGGGGGGAGCAATTGAGATATCGATTTTGTCTAAGTTTTATCAGTGTGAAATTTGTGTGGTAGATACGCAGACAGTGAGAATTGATCGTTTTGGGGAAGATGCAGGATATTCCAAAAGGGTTCTGCTTATCTATGATGGCATCCACTATGATCCACTTCAGCGGAACTTTCCTGATCCCGATACCCCTCCACTGACCATTTTCTCCTCTAATGATGATATTGTTCTTGTACAAGCACTGGAATTAGCAGATGAAGCTAGAAGAAAGAGACAGTTTACTGATGTAAACCGCTTCACCCTGAGATGCATGGTGTGTCAGAAGGGATTAACTGGACAAGCAGAAGCAAGGGAGCATGCCAAGGAGACAGGCCACACCAACTTCGGAGAAGTGTGATCTATGCACGATGAGGGTTGAAGCCTACTACCTCACAGATCCAGAAGGCTCTGGGTTTCCCAATAAGCTATTCGTAACCCTAAAATACAAGAGGACACAATGCTTGAACCATTCTTTTGACTTAAACCACTAAGACACTGAAATTCCTTGTTAAGATTAACATTAGTGTGCAAGTTTACAGATGTGTCTGCAGTGGCAATGCGTGCCATCTTTCTGCTGGGGTGACAGAATACCTGGTCCTTGCCACCTACTGACACTAACATGAAGATTGGATTTTAGTATTATAAACTAGCACCTAGCAGCTTTAACCTGTAGAAGAAAACATTTTGGGTAATGTGGAAGGCTGCATGTGAAGCCACTGGACATGTACCACGGTGTCTCCAGTGATGATTCCTTTTAATAACTCTTGAGTGAGTCAGTAACATCTAAATAGATCAGTTCATTAAAAGAAGATACCAGAATTGTCGACACTGATTTTCTATTGTAATTTGGTAGACCTTATAAGTGTGTACTTAACCACTTCTAAGTGCACAGCCAGCAGTTTTTACAGGGATGTGTTTATTCCTGAGCATGTTACCTAAAACGGCCCGATAGGTGCTGTTTAAGACGAGTGTACACAAGTAGAATGTACAAGGAAAAGGTGCCTGAAGCAGCTCACTGCAGCTTTAAAAGACCCCTGGCCTCATGTTTTAATGCTGTTCATGTATTGGTCTTTGTCACATTTGGATACAATTTTTAAATTAAGCAGGGTATGCTTTTTTTAATTGACGTTCCTTGACATTTGAGCACTCAGTTTTTGCTTTTTTACATACAGGTTTTTCTGGAGGGATTTAATGTCCCCAGCTTTTTGTTAAGAGTACTCCCTTCAAAAACCGTCTTCGTGTAAAGTGATAAAGCTATGCTTTGGTTTTTGTAAGCACTGTTGCATATCTAAATGGTATTTGTCTTTCTGCTGGCTGCATCCTGCTACTAATGCTCTTTTCAACATTCCACATTTCTGCAAGTTAGCACTTTGCTTACCTTCGATCTTTGACTTTTCAACAGTATTAAAGTAACTGATGTCATTTATTTCACTTCCAAAATATGAAAGTTTTTAAATCCTTGCCTTATTCAGCTTTCCCAGAATTCCGCTTCTTCCTAATGTCAGAGTGTAGCCATCTGCTTAGTGTACTGATCCTCAAGATACCCTCTAAAACTTAGCTTCACTACAAGATCTTCCAGATAAAGTTTTCTACCTCTTACTTCTTCTGAAGATCAGGGATGCTAAATTATAATTTGTTATGTATTATCTCACAATGTGAAGAAGCTTAATTTTGTGAAGTTTTGTTATCTTGGTCTCATTTCTGATTAAGTATCTCACTTAGAAAACCAATGGTATACTTTAAAGCACTTATAGCTCTATGTATCTTCTTGGCACATGTTTTAAAATTGAGATTGTTCTCTTGTTGAAGGCTGTAAAACTAAGGAGTTTTAAAGTGAACAATGTAGGAGAAAAGTTCCTTTCAGGAAAAACTTACAAAGTATGCTTCAAATCATCGAGTGACATTTTTTAAGTACCTTTTATGTACCTACCTGTTTTAGGCATTATAAGTTATGGTCAGTATAAGTTGAAAGTATTTTTCTTTTTTACTGAGCCTTAAAAATAGCACTTGTAAGCTTACAATACTTAATGTTTGGCAATCATGATAGGTACTAGTGAGTATGATAGGAAAATCTCTTTGTACTGTCTGTCATCTGATTCTAGATAGTTTTTGTATCTTATTTCCCCAGAAAATAGAAAATTTAAAACTATAAATTAAGAAAAGTACTACTGGGTCCCAGCACTCAGCAGGCTGAGACAGGAGAATTGCCGTGAGGTTGAGGGTGGCCTGAGCTACCTAGTGAGACCCTGACTCAAAAAAAAGAGTGCCACTGGGTGACATCAAATTGAGCTTTATGCATCATGGTTCCTAAAGCTTGTCTTCCTTTCTTTGTCACGTCAGGAGCCAAATTTGACATTTACTTGATCTTTATATCTAGAAGTTTATTCACACAGCAAGTATTTATTGAGTAACTTGTAATGTGCCAGGCATTTTTTTGTTGTTTCCACAATGTAAATTCCTGTCACTTTAAAATTGAGTATATAGTATCTACAATGGATTAATTTAACAAATGGAAAGAAGTAGAACACTGATACTTTTCAAAATTGACCCCCTTCGTATTAAATGTTTTGCTTACATATTGTTAAATATTCAGGGGATCTTACTGTATCGTTCCTAGGCATTCAGGTGGACAGTGATAGTCATATTACTTTCAAAAATGACTTTTTAAATTAATCATTTGCTGAAATTCAGCACTGATGGAAAATTCAAGATGAAGCATCAGTTGCAGATCACTGAATTATTAAAGACTAATAAACTCATCTTATGTTCATTGTAGACTAAAGCTTGTAAGTCTCACAGATTTAAAGGTGTTATTTTTATGACCTTATTAAACTCTTGAAATTAATTATTAATGTGAGTAAATTCTCATCGTGGGAAGTTTGAAAAGTGTGGGTTTGGTGCTTGCAGCAGGACTAAAGAAAACTGTCCTAAGTTTACCCTGGAGTAGAATGAAACTTCTTCCTGGTCGTGCAGTTTTGTCCTTTCATTCGAGACTTATTCTTTAATTAAAGTGAGGACAGTTCACATTAGTAGCAGAATG
This sequence comes from Heterocephalus glaber, assembly GCF_000247695.1. The sequence goes on from NW_004624807.1 coordinate 4,448,948, forward strand.
AATAAAGGTTGTGCTTTATTCTAGCTGGCTCCCCACTCTGGGAGGATGAAGCTGGAAGATGTCAAGTTTCAGCTGCCCTGGGCTACTTAGCAAGACTGTCTCAAAAAATAAAACCCAGGCTGGGGATGTAGCTCACAGTGAAGGCCCAGGGTTCAACTACCAGTACTGCTTAAACAAAAAAGCACGGAAAATCGTGCTTTCCCATCCCAGCCCTCCTCCTATCTACAGATTAAAGATGAGCTGTAATGCTATGAATACGCACACCTGGGTGGGGTGACTAATGTCCTTCCTCAGGAGTGATGTGCCAGCCTTGTGAAGACATCAGGGTGTTACACATTCTGCTCGTGGTCCGTCGTTGGTGTCTTAGCTTTTGAAGCTTGGCTGCTGGTCAGCTTGACTGTTAAGAACCAATGTTGTCATGCTATTTGAGTGTTCTGTGAAGTTCAAGTCCCAGCAAAATCATGATCAGGAATGAATGAACAGTATCTATCTATGCCTCTAAGTGCCCATTCCTAACTTGCTCATCTAGCTTATTCCTTCTGTCTCATGTAGGAATTAAAACTTGGGTGTTGCCCCAGCTAAAAATAGTTCTGTATGTCTTTTTGAAAAAAATCACAATGGAGAGTATGTAAGATTAAGCAACAGAGTGACTTTTTTTTAGTTGTGATAAATCAGGTGGCCTTCTTAAACTTACATATGTTAAATGTTCTTCATGTGATGAGACATTTATTTGCAGCACTTTAAAAAGTATGAAATAGCTTTCATGATTTGGCCTTTAGGAATCTTGTTAAGGATGTTAAAACACAATTCTTGAGCTGCTAACCATCAGCTCTTAATCAGCTTTCGCCATCAGTGTTTAGTGGTACAATATTTTGATGTTTTGATAACCGTAGAATTCAGTTTCAGCAACTGAAAGCATAATCTGACCCCAGGGTCAAAAGTGTCACTTAGTCCTATAATGTGATTGTCTTTTATCATTTGCTGTACATTGCAGTATTCAAATTTGTCCTTGTAGCACAAAGATGAGTAATAATCGCTGAAAGATTAGATTCTTAAAAGTTTTTTCATTTGTTTCTAAATGAACTTATTTTGAGGAAGCTGATTTTTGAGTCAGAGGCCTTCAGTGTATCCTGTATAAGCAACATAAGTCTAAAGTGAAACATTTCATTTGAATAACCTAGTTTATTAACTAAGTATGTTTTCTTATTAAGCATTATACTATTTCAGCATGGTTTATCCAACACAAAAAGAATATAGAACTTTCTGGTCGTGGGGAGTGTTCTGTTTTTCTTCCCCAAAAATGAGCTAGCGTTTTGTTTACACTGCTTTCAGTATTTGACTTGGATGAAACCATTACCTTGATCTGAATTGTGTCTTGATTTCCATGCATTTAAAGGAGGTTGATAACCTCCCGAGGTATTTTAGAGTAGAAGAAAGGAGGAGTAGGAAGATTAAGTAGCACTAAAAAGGAAGAGATTGTCGAATGGATACATTCCTACTCATAAACTGCTTTTCTCAACAATTTTCAACCAATGCCTTTTTAGTCACCCTAACCCTTTTCCTTTGTTTCTTGACACAGAATATAACAGACCCTTAGGTGAGAAAGCTTGTTAAAGACCATGAGTATAAGCATTTTGCTGTGATGCCCTTTAATATATCTGTTTTCAGAGCAGCTAACCTATGTGTAGGAGTTTAGGAATGGTGGAAGTGGGATTTACTTATATTATAAAGTAAGCAGCTTAACCTCAGAAAGGTTTAGAATTTCTACTAGATTGCTTGAGTCTGACTTTCTAAGTTTATAGTTAATTATAACCCTTAAGTAACTTAAAGCAGGGGTCCCCAGCCCCCCAGGCCACGGACTGGTACCAGCCCATGACCTGTTAGGAACTGGGTCTCACAGCAGAGGATGCGAGCAAAGCGCTGTCTGTAGTTATACCCACTCCTGGGTGTTGCCCTGAGCTCCGCTTCCTGCCAGGTCAGCCGAAGATTAGAATCTCTTAGGAGCATGAGCCCTATTCTGTGAACGGTGCATGTGAGGGGTCTGGGTTGTGCGCTCCTTTGAATCAACCCCAACACCATCTCCATTCCCCCAGTCCACAGAAAAATTGCCTTCCGTGAAACGGCACTGGTGCCAACAGGGTTGGAGACCACTGACCAAAAGGACCACAGAACCCAATTCTCAGTTGTCCAGTTCACATTATTGCCATTCAGTCCTTGAGTTGTTTACAGGAAATACATACTTAGCAAAGAAATTTTTTTCCTTTAAGAAATCCAAACTCAGCTTAAAATGCCTGTCACAAAGGAGAATAATGATAGTCTTTTGTACCTGCAGTAGTGCAACAGAAGCTGAGGCTCCTGAACAAAGAAAACCACAAGCAAAAACTCAAATTTAGGGCTTTCAAACATAACTTGAAAAAGCAGTATGGAAGAGCAAAACAGAACAAAGTTGTTTTTCTTGGCACAAAAAAATTCTTAGTAATGATGGACAGGGTTTTGAAAATGTTCCTTTGTTTACCAGCATTTTTTTCAAAGCTAATGCACTGCTGCTACCTGGAAGAGGTCTGATTTCATTTTGTGTAATTCCTGATTTTGCCATTGTCATTAAGCTGCATTGATTTTATTTATGAGGTGTATGATTTTAAATAACTAAATGCTGTATGGAGTGACTTGTTTTAAAAGAATAAATGAAGTGAAAACATTGGTGTTTGGACATCTTTTGGGATCATGGCAGAGGGCCAGTGAATAGCTACTAACTCATGTAAGTGGAATCAGACCACGGCTTCGACTTGGGTACCAAGTTCTGCCAAATCTCACCAGGTAGGAGGCCTCATGAGTTAAACCAGAAAAGGTATTTCTCCTTTTTAACACTAGAGGGCATTTGAAATTTCCCTTTGCTAGATTTTCTTCTAGCTCCTGGAAGTTAATTCAGTATCCTTTGCTGATAAACTGTCAAAGGGGAAGGATGAATGTGCCTCTTCATGTTTAGTACACAGATCTGTGAACCTGTATCTGAAAACACTGACATCTTTGTGGAAGAATTTCTTTCATCTTTGACTGTCAGCGTTTGAACACTTACTGGAACAGCACTGAATTGGTCACAGTTCAGGCCGGGGACAGTGAACCTCTTAAGAGACCGAGTGCCAAACTGCAACCCAAACCCATTTATGTATCACAGTGCCGACACTGCAGTTAAGCCTGCATACTGAGGTTTTAGTTTAGAAAAACTACATTAATATCTTTTAATGCCTGTGCCATAGGTTCGCACTACTGGTTTAGACTAATTGATCTCGTTACCCTTTTTTCTCATTGAAAGTTTTAAAAGTAAGGGAGTGGAGCCATAATAATGCAATCAGTATACATACCAGGGCAAAATACGTCTCGGGGTCAGCATGAATCCCACACGAGCCAAGCCTCATATTTTAAAAGGGATAATGGCTGGGGATGTAGCTCAGTGGCGCTGCACCTGCCAGGCAGGCACCAAGTCCTGAGTTCGATCCCCGGCACTGAAAAAAAAAATTTTTTTTTAATTTTCTTAAGGTTGTAATGGTCTCCGCTGTGGATAGTAGCTTGAACAGTTAACTATGCTCATAAAACGGTACTTCTCAAAGTGGGTCATCATCTTAGGGCACTGGTTAGAAATGAAAATTCACAGAAATTGGTAAGGCCTAACAATTGGTTTTCAATCACTGATCAACTTGAAGAGACTTCCCATGGCTTACGTCAGTCCCATGTCCTTGGTGCACATCATTGTCATCCCTGAACCCAAGACAGTAAAATACACAATGTGAATCTGGAGAAGATGGTACCGCAGTCAATAGTAATTCAGAAACCTCCTCAGCAGGCTCTGGCTTCTCATAAATATGAAGTCCTGCCCTTTAGTTTGAAAATAGTCTTATGTGAATCCAAAATGGGAACCTGGTTTTATAGTTGATTTGATGGGATGTAGGAGGAAATACCTGGTTAAAATTCTGATGACAGGGCTGGGGATGTAGCTCAGTGGTTCCGCTGCCTGCCTCGCAAGCACAAGGACCTGAGTTCAATCCCCGGTACCAAAAAAAAAAAAAATCTGATGACAACAGAGTGATACTTGAAGAAATACCTGCATCTTAAGATTGGAAAAGGGGCAGCAGTAATGTTAATGTTGGTAATGTTACACTGGGGAGTTGGATGAAATACATGGTGAAAAATGAATTTTTGACAGCTGTTATATATGAAGTCAGAAGAAACGAGAAAAGGTATTAAGTTGACATAGTAGCTAGTAACTTCAAATTTAGGGAAATGAGTGAAATAGGAATTAGATTTATTCTCTGAGGCTCTATAGAGAAAAGAACTCAATCCCATAAATACCCCACAGTAAAACGACCATAAGAACCTAATAATGGAAAAGGACAGATGCTTTGATAGTCTTTTTTAAACCCGAATTGTAATCTCCATTGTGAAAAACAGCACTACAATTCATTAGGTTTCTGCCATTTTGAAAAATCTATTTTAAATTCTAGTTATGAAGTGACAATTATAAAAAACTGCCCTCCACCCTTTCAGCTGCTAGCTATGAAATGATAATTACAAAAAAGAAAAAAAAATCACATTTTCTCACTCCTGTTTGCCATCCCATTAGAGTCTTGTGCTCTTAGTTATACGGTGAAGACCACAAAGCAAAAGTCCCATTTTTGTCATACACTCACTGTAAAGTAAAGATCTATGTTACATCTCTAAGCCCACAGTGAGTCAGGAATAGAAAAGCAGGCATCACAATGTATTTTCTATTTTAAACTTTCGTTCTGGTTTGAATTTTCTTTGTCTCTAAAGATTTTGAAGTATTTACCAAATGTAATCAAGTGCCAGCATATCACAAACATTTCTGTAAGATCACTAAAACTTTGATAATTCGACATTGTATGAATATGAAGAAATCAAGAATTCATAAGAAACTTGCTCTTAGAGAATCACTAACCCTCTCTGCTTTAGTGCTTGTCTCTCTCTTAACTGCTCTACCTTTCTGACCTAAAAATTCCTTCTTTACAGCAAGAAGAGTTTTCTGGTTTTATTCCCATGACATTTCTCTGTATTCAATTGGAGGATTTAGTGAATCTTACGATATTAGAGTAGGTTTTACGTTGACTTGTCCATGTTCTAAAATGGTAAAGACCCTCTTGCATATTTGCTGCAGGCTAAAAGCTACTAATTTTGGAGTGACAGTTCTCTCAGAAGTCAGTTTTGAAATCAGTGCTGAAGTTAAAGTACAGACAAAATCATCCCTGATAACCCTGCCTTTCAGAGTGCCCACATGCAACCATATCTCAATCCGATACAGCTCCTCCCACCTCAGTGTTAGAAGATGCTTGCTCATTCCTGGGCCGTAGCCTCTGAGGTCCCAAGCTACAGTGAGTGTGGTTGATGAAGGTCCAGCCACTGATGGGCTCTGGACGCCCATCAGGTTCCTCTCGTTCTATTAAGCTGTCAGAAGTTAATTCTCAGCTAGTCATTCTAGAATAAACAAATGTCTCCAGAGGGAAAGTGACCTCAGATATTGGGCACAGAAACCAGATATCTATCCTCATCTTGAGCCAGGCCCGATAATTAAAATTCATTATGTTTTTAGCTCTGCACTGCCACAACAGGAGGGTTCATCTAATTAACTGGCCCAACACCACTGGAAGTGGAACTACTCAGCAATATCTTCTTTGGATAATAACTGACGACCGTAAAGTTTATAAACGTATAGTCTTGGAAGTGAAAATATCAGTTATGAAACAAATTTTTACCTAATTTTTGTCAATAATGGAGGAGAGAAGGGTAAAAATTCGTCAGTGTCCAAAGGGCAAAGTTGCTTTAGCAAGTAACCATGCAGATGTCTAGCACAGTCCAATTCCATCTTGTTGGATATTTATATTGAATTAAATATAAATGGAAAAAAATCATTTTTAGAATCTGTTATTCAGGAAATTACACAATTACCCACCCTAACTGGGGCCAGAGCTTTACAGTTATTAGAGTTCCAAACTTTCTTCTACCTAACTGCTATGCATTGGGGTTGATACATCTTTCTGTTATGCAATTTAATAGATTAAGTTACTTCTCCCAGAACTTGAACATTACAAGTGTAAACTAGTATTATATTATCTTAAGATTAAACACAATCAATGCTATAAAGAGGTAAAAATTTAGGTACTGAAGAGAATAATGGACAGTCTAGGGCAGTCTTCTTGAGAAAGTGTCATTTAAGCTGGAACCTGAGACATGAAGAGGAATTAGCCAAAAAGTGAGAAGAGCATTCCAGGTACGAGGCTCAGCATTTGCAAATGTGTCGTTGCCAGAGGAGGTTCGTTTTTCCAGACCAATCTGACCATAGTGTAGGAAGAGACGTGAGGTGAAGTCTTAAAAACGATCAGCAGCCAGATGTGCAGTATCTTTAGCTATAGTAAGCACTGAACACATTTCATATTCACCAGATTTTATTTTCTGTTTTATATTTGTGTACCTAATAAACGGACAAGCAGCACACTTCACAAGGGCAAACATAAGCTCTATTTGTTACTGTATTCTCAGCACCTAATAAAGTACTGGGCACTTAATAGGCATTCGGTATCACTCGATATGTATTCGAATGACTGACCATATGTATAGATGAAGTCAAGGTGTAAGGAAATACGCACTGAGCTTGACAGTTATCATAGAATCATTAGGAAGACATTGAAACATTTTAAGGAAAGCATCAGATTTATGTTTCTCAAAGGAATTTTATTAGCTCTTGTAACTGGAATTCCATAAGAAGTCCAAAGGTTTTCAACGTGACTAGAACCACAGATTGAAAGGAAGGCTTTAAAGCCTTAAGTAAAATATGTCATCATCACCAGTCACCATTACAGAAATTTCAGAATACTGGAGACAAAGATCCCTGAAATTTACAATCAGAAATGCTTTAGATTTTAGAACCAGCATACATTAACCTAGAACTATACTCAGTCATATTATCAAATGCATTGATAGAATAAAGCTATTCTCAGATATACAAGATCTTATGCATTCTTTCTCAGGAAACTACTGGAGAATGTGTTCTACCAGAAGAAGAGAGTTAGCCCAGAAAGAGCACCATATGAGCTCCAATAATCCAACAAGAGAGGTGAAAGGATTCTTCCTAGGATGATGAAGACAGACAGCAAAATGACAACAGTTGAACAGCCAAGAAGCCACCCTATCCAAACGGAAGCATTTGTTTTCCAGGGTGAAGTGGACAGAATACCTAATGCATTTGAATGCATGAGGGGAGATTCAGATAGTGGGTCGGGGTGGGAGTGAAAAGATTTATAACATATCCCACAATTCCATTGTCAGAGACAATTCTGTAACCATACAAGGAAACACTATATAGACTCTATGTTAAATGTTATGATATAAGAAAGTATGAGGATGAGAGGGTGGGTTTAGATGTAATGGGGACGGAGAAGTATGAGAAGGAAAGCAAAGTCCCCATATCGCACAGTAGAAAGGAGGAAACATCAAGCCACAGCATGTAAACGTGTTGTATGGACACAAACACCAAACGAAGTTGGAGAGCCCAAAATTGTGTATTTGTGAGTTTTCAGTTATTAGTGTTTTGTAACAAGCCTGTAGAACTGCAGTATTTGGCTATGTGTGTGTAAGAACAGCTTTTGTGAAATTAAGCAAAAAACTTTAAAGTGCAATGGATTCACTATACATGAACAATTCAAGAAAGAGGACTGTGAAGGGAGACAGCAGACATGGAACGTAGAGATGTAGGGTCAAAGGGGAGAGGATCAAGATTTAAACTGCCAATAACTCACACTCGCTGAGCTTTCACCCTGTGCCAGGCAGCTCAGTACTGTACAGTGCTAATTTACTGTTGGGAGTGTCATCAACCCAACTTTATAAACGCGGCAGCTGAGGCCGACGAGGTTAAATAACTCACCAGAGCCACCTGCCTCTGAGTGGAGGAGCAGGGGCCGAGTCCTGGCAGTTTGGCTCCGAAGGCACCACCCAACAGGGCAGCGCACTGGGGCACCTGCAGGAGTGGTTCCCATGGTGGGGAGGAGGGAAGGCTGTCGGGACAGAGCTGCTACGGGGAGGCCGTGAGCGCACGTACCCGTGCATGGTGGGATTTTACAGGCAAAAGTAGCAAAGAAGATTGGTGGCAAGGGCAGTAGGCTTGCAAACTTCCTGGCGGGGACAGGGAGTTCCCCCTGCTTAGCTGGTATTTTTCTTCTACATCGTTAAACTCTGCAGCAAAATTACCGTGGAAAGCTACAGGTGGAAAGTTTGAGAGCTGTAAGGAAAAAGTGGGCTCAGAAATGGGGAATTGGGTTTTCTAGGGGAATGCAATTGCCCAGCAGCACGGAAGTCCTCACCGCGGTCGCGTCTGCCTGTAGTGACCAGTGCGGAGATGCTGGAGGCAAGGGAATCACTCGAATCAACCAAACCAAGGGCACGGTGCTCATGGGTACAGTAGAAGTTAAAGCTGACGTCTCCGGGAACCAGGACCTCAGACAGAAGGCAAGTGGTTACAATCTAATCAGTCTGCCTTTTATTTTTTCTTTCTTTCTCTATTTTCTTTTTTCAGTATAGGAGATTAAACTGAGGGTCTTCTCACTGAGCTACACTGCCCGCCCCTTTTTTATTTTTATTTTGAGACAGGATCTCAGTCAAGTTTAACTCCAATTTGTGATCCTCCTGCCTCAGCCTCCCAGAGTGCTGGGATGACCGCTGTACCTGGATTCATTCTGCCTTTCTCATAGCTGCTGCCAGGTTGTGTGTGTTCTGTAGCCTGGCCTGCTGCTCAGGCCAAGTCATTATAGCAAATAAAAGAAATAGTAATAAATGTATACTAATATGTTGTACCAGTTCTATGAAGGGTCTTCCAAGAGGTAACAAAATAACTTATTACACTGGCAATTTCGACAAGTGACTCTGCAGAGCTGTTAGGAGCTTGCAGGGAGATCCCACTGTGACTCTGAGGGTCCCTGACATTGCCACTGAATGCAGTTCTTTGTAAACATATTTCTTATTTATTAGTCAGTGTTTGGATACCCGTAATAATGAGTAAAGAACATAAAGAGTGCTAGAAGCACTGTAAGAGAAATAAATTCAGTCAGCCTATTACTGCATGTTGTCAGTCATTGGAACACAGCCCCGTCAACCAGCGGCTTCACGAGTATCTCAAGACTCCTCGGTGTTGCTGTGATCGGGTAGGTGTGAGAGTGTGCTTCCAGCAGTTTCGCGGGTTGGGATGTTGGTCTGCAGATGTCCATGTTAAGATGTGGTGGGCCTTTAAGGGGCGGGGCCTGGGTCTCTACCGACCCTTCCCTATGCTCTCCTTCTCCTCTGGCAAAGTGATCTTTTCCTCCACCACGAGGTCCTCACCAGAGCTGGAGTGATATGGTTTGGACTTCCAACCTCTTTACATGTGCCACCTTCAGGTATTTTACTGTAACAGTGGAAAACTAACACAGGCATTGTCATAGCAATGTAAGGTCAGAAACCTCTGAAAACAATCCTGATGCCCATTACTTCTAAGAGTAATGTCAAAGGACAACATTTAGGGGAAAAAACAGGCAAAATGTAGTAATCAATGGCATATCAACACCACCTCAAAGAATGGATTTGTATAAAGCAAATCTCTTAAAGGACTTCTTTTGCCAAAAAGTTTATCATCAGTCTTGGCATTAATGTATGACTATTGAGTTATGTACCGAAAATTTTGATGCCCTTCATGAATTCAAAATTTACAGAGAAAGAGGACAGTTACATCCTAGTGGGTAAAGTCTAGAGATAGTCACTTACCATACTAATGCAAAAGAAAGTGGTACTGGAGCAGAACCCAGAAAGGGGGATAAGAGAGCACCAGGAGGTCAGGTGGAAAGGGATCCAAGCATGAGCACGAGTGCAAAGGCTCAGCAGGATGAAAGCGTGGCAGTGTCAGGTTGGATGAGGCTGTAGCAAAGACTGTGAATGCAGAAGTAATTGGAGAAGCACGTGTGGTTGGCTCATGAAGATCTCTATGTCAGGTCGAACCTTGAACTTCATCCTGAATGCTTTGAAGACCCAGCAAAGCATTCAAGAAGAGCAATGGTAACTCAAATGTGGGTCTACAGAGTAGAAGATTATAATAAGTAATTGCTGCCATCTGTTCCATCTCTCATGGTCCATGAGCCTACAAATAGTAAAGTCCTGAACCAGAGGAGAGAGGATGAAGAATGTGAACCAAATATGAGAGCCGTCTTTCAGGAGATGTTCAAGGGGCCCTGTGAAGTACTGGGCCACTGTGGACAGGCACTGTGATGCAGTTAGCTGGCTGGCTGGGGGTGGGCAAGGGTCAGCTTAAGGAGTGTGAGCATAGACAGTGCAAGCTCACTTCTGCACATGGCGCCTGGCGTTCATGCAGAACACTGCTGCTGATAGATGACCTCAGCCTTCCAATTTCCGTCCGCGCTGGGAAGTAAGGGATGGCTGAACCCTCCCAATTTTATGGTAGGTGGACCAAAAGGCACTGCTGCCCAAAGGAAAGGGGAAAACCCTACTCCCAGAAACTACTTCATGGTTCAGTAATGCCAGAACCCCTTCATCCAAATCTACTTCATTCCACCCTTAGTTCCCATTCCATTATTTTAGGATTAACACTAATACTATTTCAGTGATTATTTGGTGATCTACTGGATGTCTTAATCTGGCCTATCAAGCCTATGATTTATTGCTGAATTATAATTATCCTCCTCTGAATCATTTCCTAGTTGTGTTCTCTGTCAAGCAAGCTCTTGGTTCCCCAGTCCCTACTTGAATAAAACCTTCCTGACCCTAGTACTTTAGAGGTGGCACGCAGAGCCCCGCCCCATTATAAACACAGGGGCGCTAACTGTATCCTAAGGATAGTGATAGCGTATTTTCAGAGTAACAATATTTCCTGTAATACTGATCCGTGACTATCTGTGGCTTGTCTCAGTTTTAAGTGGTGGTGGGAGGGGCACTCGGGCGAGGAAGTGCGTGCCTCTCTGGGGAGGTCAGTGGAGGAAGGAAGTCATAAACCAGCCTCTGACACTGAAGGAGATGACTGCGCACGCCTCGACAGCTGGCAGAGATGGTCCAGAGGTACAGAAACTGATGAGTCATCACGTGAGCTGAGATGCAAATAGATTTCAGTTGAGTCATTAGGCAAGAATTCATATACCAAGAGCACACTGCCCCCCAACGATGCCCTACATTAATCAGAGAGCTTTCTTTCAAGTATTTCTGACTTTGGAAGTCCTCCCTTTTCATTCAGCCCAGGCTACCCTCCCACTTCTCTTGGAAGTGTAGAGATCTTATTATTTTTCCAAGCAAAAAGAAACCAAAGCAAAACCAAGATCAGTTCCATGGAGAACTTTCAGGTCATGGAGAATAGGAAACACCAAAATTAGGATACTGCTTTGTTCAGCTAGGAAGCGTTTGTGCTTTGAAGGCTGGCAGGTGGCCAAGGCTGGTAACTTCAGCAGTAATGGTAATGTTTGTATTGAACTTGGTGTTAGGTACAGTGGCATCTGAAACATTTTGTAATTTTCAGGAAGAAATGTTTGAAAGGAAAAAGACAAGAAAGGTTATTTTGTCTATATCCCTGCTTCTACTTGGGAGCAAGTAGAGACCTCTCCTATTATCCTAATTTTATTAGAAACTGAAAAACGGTTCATAGACAAGACTTTGCCTCCTTTCTTCTTTGAGGTTAATACTCACAAATCAATTGTTTGTTTGTTGTCAAAGCAGTTGTTCAAGCAACATCTATGAAGCTGAATCAACTTCAGTGACTCCATCCAGGGGTGTAACTAGTTGTATTGAAGTGATTTAAAGATCCCCTTCCTGTTTTGTTGGTATTATAACATCACACATGTTTGAGTGACATATCAGGAGGAGAGGTCATAGCCCTGAAGTTCTCAGTCAACTCTGCTGTCCTTATGCTGCTGCTAGAGTACTGGGTTACCCCAGGCTTTCTCCGACTTCCTTACTACCATTTCTCCTTCTTCCTATTAGTCCTGCCCCACCTCTTCTTCACGGTAGCCCTAGGATCATTGCACTTCTTACTTCCTACCCAACCATAATTGCAGAAAGAGAAAAGATAAAAGCCATGAGTCACCTTGTTATAAAATATACGAATAGCCAAAGCCAGAGATGAAATAGGACAGGATAGATTTAATGGTTAGAATTAGACTTGCAAATTATCTGTGTGCTTCATGTTTCCCAGTTAGGATTTCCTCCAGCATAGAGGCAGATTGGCACCGTATGGGTGTGCGGCAGCATGGAGGTCATCCTGCTTGAATTAAAATCCTTGCTCTGCCCTTTCCCAGCTACATGATCTCAATCAAGCTATTTAACCTCCTTGTGAAATTTAGACAGGAATAGTAGCTACCATTTGAAGTTAAAACAAAAATTAACTGAAATAATGCATGAAAGTGCTTAGCACAATGCCTAGCATATAGCAAGAACTTTGGCAATTATTACACACATTCATTTTAATTTTTCTTCCTGCTCTTCTAATTTTAATAAGAAAAACACTTTAAAAGTTGATAGGTATTTGAGATAGGCTGTATCCAAGAAAAACCAGCTTCCAGACAAAAATTGTTATCTGGTAAGAGTGGTTTCAATCCCTGAAGAAGACTTCTACCTGAAAGCAGTGAATTCATCCACCTCCTCTCTGCTCCCTACAGGTGCTAAAATCTGCCCACGAAAGAAGACAGGAGTTGCTAAACTGGTTGGCAGCTTGGTTTGTTTTTATTTCCTATTCATCACCCCTTTCTGTGGGTAGCTAAGGAAGACCTACACAGCAGAGTTCAATTCCCTCCTCTAAGCTGACCTGTCGGTTTTTCATCAGGGCGAGGACCTCTTGCGGGAGAAAATGGTGTCATTTCCTGCAGAAATAAGCAAGGCCACGAGGAGTGGTGGCAAACTCTAGGGTGGGCGAGTGGCTCAACTACAGCATCCCTAGGATGAAGACACCCTCCTGGGTGGGCATGTGTAAGTTGCTGGAGTTAGGAGCTGCTAGAAAAAAGGCTTGGGATGAAAGTGATTCTAAACAGCCAGAAAGGCTGATAGAAAAACTGGCCACAGAGGATTCAGCCTGGAGGAGTCGAGAAAACACTTAGCCGGAAGTCGAAGAAGCCTGTTCTAGATGGAAAACCAAGTTTTAAACATCCATGGACAAGCACACTGCTCAGATGAACTGTCTTCCACGCTCAAACTGGCTCTTGCGCCTCAGCCTTCCAGGTGTTTGAGGTTTTTTAGGGCTCTTTACTGGCTCCAAATGGAGGAAGGGGCGGGCAGGAGATGATTGGCTGAGGGAGACCAGCGTGAGGGCTCTTCCCTCCCACACCCTCCCCCGGAACAGCTGGAATGAGAAGTGGGAGGGGAGGCCCGGGATTGGCCGCGAGTGCGTGGCGGGTGTGGTGAGGCAGCCAGAAGAGGCCTCTACCTGTCTAGGTAAGTCAGGAGGAGGTCAGCAGGAGAAGCAAACGGTGGGAGGAGGAAAGCAGTCTCCGTCTCCCTCTCTGCCCTTTGAAACAAGAGGGTCTCTTTTCTTCTTTGCAGCCCCTAACCCAGCGAAGGTGAGTTCATCATTAATCCACTATTACGATTCTGTAGCAAGAGAACGGACTTCAGGGGAGTCCAGGCTGCAGGGCTTTGGGGGAAGGGGGTGAGTGTCCCTCCACATTCCAGCTGGGCACTTTCTTTTCTTTTTTTATTTTATTTTTATTTTTTATTTTTCACTTTATTAAATTCTTTTATTGGTACATTGTAGGTGTATAACACAATTACATTTCTCATTGGGAACTTGTACCTGTACATGATGCATCTTGGTTCTTATGTTTTCCCCATTCCCTGCCCTCCCTTCACCCCCTCCACCTCTCCCTATTTACACAGACTTTGTTTCCATTTTTTCCATTTCTCAGCATTTTTCCTTTCCCTTCTTTCCTTTCCCCTGCCCCTCCCACTACCCCTACCCCTTTGGACCTTTTCTTCCTATTTTACATTATCGATTATTCATTCTAATCATTGGTACATTTTAGGGATACAATATAATGACATTCATCACTGGAAATTTGCACCTTTCCATAGTCTCTCTTGGTTCTTATTTTTCACCCTTGCCCAGCCCTCCCTTCAACCCCTCCTTTCCTCCCTATTTCCTTTTTTCCATTTTCTCATATTAATCCCATTCCCTTCTATCCTTTCCCCCAGCCCTCCCACTTCCTTCCCCTTTGCCCCTTTTCTTCCTATTTCACATGACCTATTATACATTTTAGTCTTTTCTGTTACTCAATTCTCTGCACCTAGCCTGGGACAGAGGAGCGGCAGCTTCTGAGCTTGGGGACCGGACTGGGACAGTCCCGTTCACTTTCTTAGGCTGGGTAAGCGCATTGTACAAACAAGGGAAGAAAAGAGCTTTGTTTTGGGAAATTTCCACCTCTGAGCAGTTGAGGTTGAGTTGTGGATTTGGAAGAGAATGGTCGGGGTGTAAGTCGTCAAAGTGGGGCATCACTCAGGTGAGTAAGGTGCCTTGGTTTTCCATTGCTTTTGTAACAGGAAACTCTCCCGGGACTTTATCAACCCAGTGTCTCCCTTTGTTTTAGCAAGGGGTGCAGTGTGTTGGGGATTGATTGGGGGTGGCTAATAATGGAGCTCCCTGTGGCCAGGGTGCAAGGTGTGAGTTGTGCTGAGTTGTCTGTAAAGGGACTGAGGACTGGGCATGTGGGGAAAACTCCCAGCTCACAATACCAGCTCGTCTTCAGGAAAAATCCACAGATAATCTAGCTACAAGGTCGAGTTTATGTGGGTTCAACTCACTAATTTTCTGACTTTGCCTGTTAATGGTTGCAGACCCTGGGAAACAGCTCCATGGCCATGCAGGGCCTCACCCCATACTGTTGCACAGCAGGCAGCATGTCTACTCTGGTGACAGCACCAGGTGGGGCTCTGGCCAAGGTGGCATGGCACAGAGCACAGAGAAGCCCCGGACCAGGGACTGGCTTTGCGCTGTGGGTCTCAGGGTGTCCCCGTGGCAGTGTGAGTGGCAGGTGCCCCTGCACCAGGAAGCGGGATGTAGACGTTGAGTCAAGTAGCACATCAGCTGTCGCCCGTCTGGGGGGGTGAACACCGTGGCCCATAGCTCCTCTTTGTGTGGAGAAGAAGGAAGTGGGAATTCTTCAGGGCCAGGCTCTCAGGGCCTGGCATGCCCAGCCCTGAAAGGACATTCGAGTTTCTGGGCCTGGCAGGGGCGCTTTAGCCTCCCCCACAGTAAAGGACCAGCCCCCACATTTGCCGCCCGAGCTGCAGACCTGTCCGCAGCGCACGTTGAGGTACGGCCTGAACACACAGGGAAACTTGCTGTGTGCTCACAAAAAAGGTGTGCATGTTTCTGCCTTGCTGGCACTCAACTCGGTGTGCTCATCGGCCCAAGGACATTTATGAGTAGTCACCAAAGAACAGGCATCCAGGTCTGAGAGGAAAAGAAAACCTCTCGGACCGCGGAGAGCAGGGGGCGAGCTCCTGTCGGATGGGCGAGGGCTCCGGGAGAAGGTGACAAGGGAGCCAACGCCTGGAAAGAACAACGCTGGACCAGGCTGGAGCTGTTCTGACCTCACCCACTTCAGATGCCAGAACTCCGCGTGCAGTTTGTTTACTCTCTTCTGGAGGCCTGGTACTCTCAGCAGAGTGGTTAATATTTAGTGTGTCTTTGAATGGGTGGCCCTGATTATAGGCTGTGCATACTTCTTAACCCATTCCCTCCTCCTCATAAGTCTTCCAAAGAGGTCAAGGGTGAAAAGATACCAAACTTTCACCTTGACTGTTTTGCTGGTTTCTCATGTTTCTTATCGGGCAGAATAGAACCAGCTCCAGTTTCGATGGCTGCCCTGATACAGCCCCCAAGTTTCAAGGTTGTAAAACTGGTAGAAGGAAATACAGCATTTAGGTTGGTCCAAGCTGAAAGTGGGAAAAAGAAAATATGTTTTACTGTCCCAACTTTTCAGATTAGAAGACCAGGCGTAGCACTGAGGGGTCACTCAGCTGTGGCTTCGGGCCAGGTTCCTCTTGCAGTGACTGTGTGGTGCCTGGTGACCCGATCTTCGGTGGCCTTTGGGGCCATTTCTTTACTCTGGAAGCATGCATCTGGTCGTGGGTCCATAAGCTGGAAGTACAATGCACAGGGTTTAAGGACAATGCACAGCTTAAGGGATGAAGTGGAGACGCAAGGGTGACCTCGAGGATTTTCATATTCAGTCAGGGTGGCCGATGACCCTTCATTAACTGCACGGCGCCTGGCACCTTGGCAGCCCCTGAAGCATGCCCTGTGGGGCCCAGATGCATGGGCTGCCCTGTATGTGCAGGTATGGGCCGTTTTCGATTTCCCCTAGGAAGGGGCAGGGGGAAGAGCCCCAGCTTGCTCTTCTGTACAGTGAAGAAAATCTCCCTGCCTTCCTGTTGCCGTGTGGATCTGAAGAAGGGATTTGATATCTGGGAGCAATGTGTAAGCGACAGCTTGCTGCATCCTTGGGAAGCAGTGCCATTCCTGGTGTCCGTGTCTCTGATGCTGCTTCAGGGTCTGGGATCCGAGTGTGGAGGGCGTCTTTGGGAGGAGGAGAGGCGAGCAACCCACTGCAGAGCACAAGGCACATTCGGAAGAACACCGTACTCATTTTCTCTGAAAGGAAGAGGCAGAATCTGTTCCCCTATCCAGAGAGAATATTATATTAACTACATCAAGTCACCTGAAATAGTTACTGCCCCAGTTTCACATACAGGAGACCTGGAACCCAAAACTAGACCCTCGGATCCACACTGATTTCCTGAAAACAGTGCCTCTGTCTTACGCGGTTTCATACCCCTAGTCCTGTTAGGTGCCTATAAATATTAATTTAACCGAAAACATTGCCCGGATTCCACTCAGCCTTATAGTCTCAGGAGATAAAATATTTAAGAAAAAGCTTACACGAACAGGTCAGAAGCCGAGAGGAAGCCATCCGGCTGCACAGCCCAGTAGACACCAGAGCAATGAGGTATTCGGCCCACACAGGATTGTCCGAGCGCCTGGTCTTGTGGGAAACAGACCAGGCTGTGATGGCCTCAGACCCACAGAATGTGAAGAATGGGCAGAGCCCTGAGCCGGGGCACTCGCTAACGGCGTGCATAGCTGGGGTGGCCACACGTCACCCATTGGCCCCTCGTGCTCCTGTTGCTTTAATGTTCCCAGCAGTGAGGAGCTGACCTCACGAGGAAGCCCTCCAAGCTGTGTCACCAGGGCGCTTCTTGGGTACCCCTGCCTCCCTCCGTATCTCTGGCGAGGTGCTGGGCCCTTCTAGAGCCGTGCATGTCCGGCTCATTTGGGAGCTTTCTTTTTCTGTCCCTGGTGCCCTGCCCCTCCCACTCTGCCCCTTTAGGGGGCTCCTCCCAAGTGGAAGAGGAGCTCCATGGGCCCTTGCTCTTGCCAGCTTACAGGATTGGAAGGGCGACTCTCCCAAGCTAGCCCCAACCTGATGTTGGCGTGGAAGCACTTGTTGGCAGAGGCCACGAGGACACCTGCCACGGTACCGGAACCCGAGTCGCCAGGTCTCAGTTAAACATTTTACCTTGTACTGGGAGAGCAGAGGAGACAGTTAAAACACAGCATGCTGTTATGGACAAAATACAGATTCAGAATCAGATAAACATTACTCCAGCTCTCCCCTAACCTTCTGTTTCACCTTGAAACTGTCTTTGGGTTATAATTCCTTCAGAATTTCATTTTACATGCAGGAGTCACCTTGGCCTGCTCAGCTGTGGCGGAGTCTTTCCCACAAAGAGGCAAATGCAAACCCTTGGGACTCTCAGTGGAGAAGCAGCCACAGTGTCCTTTGATACTACTATTGTCACAAAGGATTTGGATTTGGTTTTCCCTAAGGATTTGGAGTTGGGGGGAAGCTGCATAGGACATTCCTCTTGTTCATCTGACACAGGCTGGGGAGCTTTGCTGGGGACACAGGCAACAGCAGAAAGGCGACACCCAGGAGGGAGGGAAATCGGGCTCTGTCAGCCTCTGCATGTGTCTGCCTCGGGCCAGGGCTGACGCTGGCCTCGTCATGGTGTTGTGGTGGTGTTGACGATGCTGACTGTGACAGCAGCTGACAGTTGCTGGCCATGAGCGGCCGGAAGTGTTTGACGTGAAGCAGCTCCTTATGGCATTGCCTGAGGGTAGGTGCCGGCCAGGGTGCTGGGCTTCTCTCAGGCCTCTCATGTAACCAGTGCCCTTCTTTTCTAAATTCTTGTTCCCCTTGCTGTAGGGAATTAGTTTGGTCCTAGATGGATCTTACCTTTTTCTTATTACAGGAACAATTTTAGGTATTCGTTAAGTGTTTGAGTATTTACTAACAACTAAACTGTGCTAACTGTTTTCTCATGAAATCCTTCCTTTGACCCCATGCAATGAGGAAAAGCAGGCGTGGTTCAAAGCAAATAACTGTAGACTGTACACGGCTCAGCCTTTTGAACCTCGACCCAAACACCGGCAGGCCCCAAGCTGCCATGTCTCTCCCTGTAATATTTATTGTTTATACGAAGAAAAGTGTAGGTTAGGCTCTCTGGTTTGAAGAGCAGAGCAGCTAAGAAAAGTAATGGGAATTCCTCTCCACCTCGACGACCTCCGTGGCTCCTACGCCTCTGCCTTCTGCAGGTGTTTGAGGCGGCCTGTGTCCTTCCTGCAGGCTGGGGGTGGCAATCAGGGCCCGGCTGGCCACGGGCCCCTTCCAGCTCTCTGCTTGCTTGGTGTCTTTGCCGCCGCGCTGCCCCAGGGCCTGGGCAGAGCCGTGCAGCAGCCGGCCTCACACATGGCTTTGATTCTTCTCTTTTCAGGCCCGGCCTGGGACACTCTTCGCTTCCCTCCGCTTCCCCTCTGGGAGCTCCTATCGCCACCCCTGCCCCTTGCTTCAGGCGATGCCTGAGCAGGAGCTGTGGCCAGAAGGGCCTGGCTCAGCACCCGAGACCCGCCTCAGCAGCTGGGACAGCATGACGAGCGCCACCTCCACCCACTCTGGATCTGTATGTACCGCCTCCTGTCGCCTGGCCACACCCCGCTCTGCTCCCAGCCCTGGTCCCCACACCTCCTCTTTCATCTTCCTCTCCTGCCAGTGAATCACAGCATTAGTGGGTGCCCTCCGCCTCTGAGTCATCCCTAGTCTACAGAGAACGGGGCAGGACCGTCTCAGAGAGGAAGACAATAGGACCAATAAGACTTTTCCTCCAACTTGCACTGGCCTGAGGGTTGAGGTGAGGAGAAGCAGTGGGCCTGTGGCCTGAGGTCGGGCGGAAGCTAGAGCACCCCTGTAGCGCCTGGACTCTTCTCTGCGGAGGGCAGCATGGCTTGGTCTTCTCCAAAGAAGTAAAGTAACTAGCAGCCCAAGTTCTGGAGCCACACACATCTGGGTGTCCTGTTACACACCCTATGACCTTGGGCAAAAGACTGAATCTGTCTAACCGCCAGTCTCCTCGGATTTAAAATGGGGGCCGTACTAACACCCAGTTCATAGGTTCCCATGGGGAAATGCACACAGGATATAAAGCCCTGAGCACTTTCCTCTGCGTAGAAAAGAAAACAGCCCATCTCCGAGCAGAGTCGGAGAAACTCGAGGTCAATGTGTTTGTTTGTGAATGGCATGTGATAAACTGATTTTTCTGGGCATGAATTCAAATCTTGGTTATTGCTAAGACTGGTGTGAAGGACTAAGTCTGCCCAACATCCAAAAGCAAACACTTCTTCATTGTTCATCCTTGTCACATACGTAAGAACCTTAGAGAATGTAGCCTTTCTTATTTAATGTTCTATACAGATATCCGAAAATGTAAGATTTAGGAGGGTCTCCACTGAAGGCCAAAGAGGTTTAGTATAGTTCATGGATTTTGATATGTAAAAATGGAGGTGAAAAGCAACACACACACACACACACACACACACACACACACGCACAGTCAAAATGTAGACAGCCTGCAGAATTTCTTTTGGCCTTACGGGATGGGAATGCAGAGGCAGCCTCCTGTTTCTGACAGGCTGAGCCCAGTGTGAATAGTCTCATTCTGCTGGACACAGAATGTGACAGAGATTAAAGGCTTTCAAAGCAAATGATCCACAAAGAAGAAATTAGAGAAATTAGCTTATTGTGGGCCAGGCTGTTTCAAGAGGATGACAGTAAAGATGTTCATTCAAGTGACTCCAAGGGCTGCATTTGGGGCTGCCCTTGACACAGAGACCCCATAGAGGCCAGGTAAGTTTTTAAGGCCAGGGGCAGATGGAAAAGTATTATTTAACAACTGCCTCCCCCCTGGATATCATTAGGGCCATCTCAAAATTTTCCCTGGCCATCTGAATGGATCTGGAGACTATACCACTCTAAAGTGTTCCCAATAGCAGGAAAAGACTCATGCTGGGTTTCTCATGTTCTCCTGTGTTCTTTTGGTCTTCTCTTCAGCCTCAATCTTCCTGGCCTGGTAGAGCATGGGCAGAACCATCAGCGGGGGGGGGCCGAAGTACCTTCTTCCAAATATCGCTTTGTGCCTTCTCATCATGAAAATGGTCTGCTTTAATGTCTGCCTCATATTTAGCACTAAGTTGTTTTCCCCACTAACCAAACCAACCAGTTTCTCCACCCTCCTTCCTGAAGTTAATATTTGCTTAAGAAATGACACTTACTTGAATGTCAGCCAGAGCCAAATGCCATCGAGTAAGTCAATATACAAGGGGGAAAATCCTGCGTGGAATGCAGTTCAAAGTGTAAATTATTTGGTGAGTGTACCTGTGGTAGTCATGCTGCTGTTTTCACTGGCCTGGCAGCCAGCAGTTGGCTGCATCTCCTGTCCGTCCTCGTACTGGCCTTGGCATACCAGATCAGGCATGCAGAAGACCTCTGAGAAGTTAAGAGCCCTACCATTCATTTTGTTGTCCACATAACTCCATTGAGAGGGCGACACCTGTAGTACAATGTTTGACAAAGGTCCGGCAGAGTTGGACTTAGGACCTGGGTCTACTGACCTGTACCCAGGACTGAACAGGAGAAGGGGCCCCTGCCCTCTACCTGTGCCACCGCCAGAGCTGGTGCTGGCGAGTCCCCAGCCTGACCTCTCTCCTCTCCCTGATGCCTGGTTTCTGGAAGGGACAGGTTTGCAAGTATAGCCTGAGTAAAAGCTTCCAGCTCTCTGCATTCTTTCCCACAACAGGGTGGTTCTCGGGTCCTGTCAGTCTCTACAGAGAGAGCTGTCTCTCATGACTCCTTCTCCCTGCAGAGTGATAACAGCTACGACTTCCTGTCAGCTGAGGAGAAAGAGTGTCTGCTCTTCCTAGAGGAGACCATTGGCTCCTTGGATGGTGAGGCTGAGAGCGTTCTGTCCACTGACCAGTCAGAGCCAGCGACAACTCCAACTCCCCGAGGTTTCAGAGCACTGCCCATCACCCAGCCGGCTCTCCAGGGTAAGACAGGCTGTCCCGGGAGCAACACCAAAAAAGTCAGTGCCTGCTTCTGGCCCTTCCCACCTTGCCTGCCCTCTGTTCCCAGAGTCACGGCGGAAGTGGGACCCACACTCCTCACCACCCTCCTGGCCTTGTCCCTGGAGGGAAGGAGGGACCTCCATCCAGCCAGCTTCCGGTCTGTCCAGGAAGTAGCAGAGGCCTGACAGGGAAGGGTTTTAGATGGCTCCCACACTCCCGTGAAGAAATTCTAAAGAGATGAGACCCTGCAGGCTGGGAAGGGCTGGAGAGGCCTGGATGGCTGGCCCTGGGGAGACTGAGACAGTCTGGGGGCTGACCTGCAGGGCCCAGAAGGTGAGGCTGCAGCAGATGGAAAAGGAAAGGGCTTCCAGCAGCAGTGGGTGGCACCTGGAGACCTTTGTTAGAGAAGGTGGAGAGCCAGTGGTGTCCAGGCCCAGAAGGGGATGCAGCCTGGTCCTGTGTCCCCGGGTGTGGGGAGAACTTTATGTTTGAGGACACTCGCAGTGGTATCAAGGCTACAATCACTTATTCATTCATTCAGCAAATATTTATTGACAATGCATTAGACCCTCCCTGGAGAGAGAGTAGGAAACGGGAACATGGTGCTAACTGCCCCTTGGGACTGACTCACCGGCCTCATGACTGGCAGCACCTGTCCGGCCTGCCGGAAGGAAAGACGCCACGTCCCTCTCCAGTGCACGGCACTGTGCGGCTACACAACCATCCAGGTCTCACAGAAAGTGAAGGTAGAAGAAGGAAGAAGCCCCAAGATAGCGGGAGGGAGCCAGCTTGAATTCCCCAATTCTGTAGAAGGCCAGGAGAGCCTGAACCAAGGATGAAGAGTAGATAGGCCCAACCATCGGGAAAAATAATCCCCAGTCTAAAGGAATCTGCTATTACTGTACAGATCAGTGGTGGCGAACCTGAGACTGATTGTTCAAACACAACCAAAACCCACTTGTGTATCGCAGCGTGCCAACACTGCAGTCAATCTTGAATACTGAGGTTTTAGTTTGGAGAGAACAACTCAGTGTTAACATCTTTTGTCGTAAAACAAAAACAATAGCACCCATGCCATAGGTTCGTCACCGCTGGTCTAGATGATATCCAGATAAAAGTGTTGCTCCTTTAAAAGCAAACAAACAAAACAACAAAAAAAGCCTACCTGTCGCTGGTTGGAGCCCAGGGTCTGGGAGTATTTGCTCTTCCTCTGCAGCAGGCCTCTCACCTCCGTGCACTCTTTTCTCCTGTCCTCACAGGAAACCCAGAGGAGACAATTACTCAGCTGAGCCCAGAGCCCAGAGGAGTGACCGAGATTCCCTCATCCTGTCCTCCTGAGGGGGGCCTGGGCCTCAGGTCTGGCTCCTACAGCCTCCCGAGGAACATCCACATTAGCAGAGACCAGAACTTCAGGAAAAGCAGCGCCCAGACTGACGGCCACTTCTCGGGACGAGGATCTGAGGGACACGTAGCAGAGCCCGGGAAAGAGGGGGGCAGCCAGAGCAGTGAGCCACTCGGGACACCAGCCAACCCGCAGAGGGCCACGCTGGGCCTGGACGCAGTGCTCATCCCCCCACCCAAGGCTTTCCAGGACACCTGGCCGGAGAAGCGTGGGGAGGACAGCCTGCCCGAGGGGCTGGGAGAGCAGAGCCACGCGCCCCCGAAGAGAGAGGAGGCCATGTCCCATACAGCCAGCAAGAGAGGCACAGCAGGGGCCCCTGGACGTGCACAGCCCCCTCCTGCCCAGTGGCCTCAAGATGCTAGAGCTGAAGACGCTCCCCTCCCATCTGGGGACGACTCACTGGCCCGTGTGGGCCCTGTCACCGCCCCGAAGCCCCGGAAGCTGCCCCCTAACATTGTCCTGAAGAGCAGCCGCAGCAGTTTCCACAGTGAGCCCCAGAGCTGGCTGTCCCGCCACAGCGAGGCTGCAGACGCTGCCCCGGGCTCCTCTTCCCTGCAGGAGCAGAGGAAAGCACGCAGAGAAGCACTGAAGAAACTGGGGCTACCCCAGGACCAGGAGGAGCCCAGCCTCCACCTCAGCCACCCCGCCAGCTCCATCAGGCTCAAGAAGACCCAGGCTCAGGGCCCTACTGCAGGCCCAGCCCCACCTCAGCCAGTGGCTCTGGCTCCAGTCTCAGCAGTTCTTCCTGCTGCAGAGAAGGCTCCGGCTTGGGCTCAGGCATCCTCTCCAGGCAAGGTTTGCACCACTGCCCAGGAAGCCCCTCCAGGAAAGGCCACAGCTCACAAATCCATGCCAATTCCTATCCCAAAGACCCCAAAGGCAAACAGTCCCCTGGCCGGGCCAAAGCCAGACTCAGGACCGACTCTCCAGGAGAGCAGCATCCCAGGCCTGAAACAGATGAACTTCAAGTCCAACACTCTGGAGCGTTCGGGCATCGGGCTGAGCAGCTACCTCTCAGCTGGGAAAGACCCCAGCCCCCAAACCAGCACCTCTCTGGGAAAGGACTCCATCCTGGAGAAGACTTCTCCCAGTGTGCTTCGGAACTCCCGGCCACGCCCTGCCTCCCTGGGCACTGGGAAGGACTTTGCAGGTATCCAGGTAGGCAAGTTAGCTGAGCTGGGGCAGGGCCAGAGCTCCAAGCATCTGTCTTACCAAGGACAGAGCCGTGACAAGCTTCCTCGACCCCTCTGTGTCAGTGTCAAGATTTCCCCAAAGGGCGTCCCTGATGGGCACAGGAGGGAGGCTCTGAAGAAGCTGGGGCTGTTGAAGGAGTAGCTGTGCCACAGACTAAGCCATGGGAGGGGCTCTCGGGTTCCCCTCAGGAGCTTTGCGACCTCAGAGCTCGGGGCTGGCAGGGCGGGCTTTTCTCAGATGCCCTCACTCTCTGAGGTGAAGGAACGGAGAGACTCGCTTCCAAGCATCTGTTTATATCCAAGGCCGTTGGCCACTGAGGGCCTGCATGGACATAGCTCTACACAAGAGGGTGTGTGTGTGCGAGTTTGTCTGCGTGTGTGAGGAGTTGTGCATATCACTATTTATGTAACACAAGGAATCACTGCTCAGAGTTCTGCTCTTGTGGGAGCTTTTCTTACAATGGATAGAGTTCAGCCTTCGCAGAACTGAGTGGAGGGAGGTGGCCAAGCTTGAGAAGAAAATCAAATGACACAGTGGATGTGCAAGTTACTTTAAAAAATTACATTCTGTGCATAAAGGTCCCAAGAATCCCTGCAGCAGATGCAGACTGGCTCACACCTTGCTGGACACTCTCGGTTCAGGGCCTGGACAGAGCCTGGAGCCAAGAAGAGCTGGTCTGTTATCTCTTCGCCCACGGCCCTCTCGGTGTCACACACCCCTGCGAACAAACCTCTCAGTCCACTGATCGCAGAGCAGCTCCCAAGGGCCTGGCAGGGCAGGATAAGTAACCGCACCCACACCTCACTGCTGCCCTGGGGGTCTGCGCCCATGGGCCTCGGCCTCCGTAGATGCAGTAGAAACTGCTGGGCTCCAGACCGCCACCCTGTTCTTCCTGCCCTCTGGCTCCCTATCTCGCTCTGCATCTGCCTGACTCCAGGCCTGGTCGTCGCAGAGGCGGAAGCCCCAGCCCAGAGGCTCAGCAAGGACTGCAGAACTGTTTCAGGCCTTGTCCGTGCGATTGCAGGTAGCTTTCTGCGATTGCAGTACAGCTTCTCCAATGTCCTCAGTTCCCACAGTGGAAATGAGCACAATGCATAGAACATCAGAGCTCCAAGGGACCCTGGGGAAGTCACATCCGCCCTTTCGGGGTGGACAAGCAGCCCTTCAGGGTTACTCTGCTATCAGCAACCGCTGAGATGGGAACCTGGGCGCCTAGTTGCCTGAGCACTGCCGCCCCTCACTGCTGTTCGTGCATCCACACAGACCTCAAAAGTGCACGGTCACTGTCCACGCCTCAGCCCTCAGGCCCTCTGACGGCCCGTGTCTTCTGAAGCACCAAAGATTAAACGCTCAGGCTAATATTCAGTATTGTGATTTTTAAAAAGATTTCATCTCCAGAAAGTGGCTGTGTAATAATTCATTCTTAACCAAGACACTTCTCTGCTCAGGTCGCCTGACCACACTGCACAACTTGAGCAAACACCAAAAGAGGGAGATGTGTGTGAGTAGGGATGTGGGCTTGTGAATACAAACCGGGCGACCAGACATGACCCCCGCTTCCCCTTAGGAAATACGCCTCGTTCATGTCTTTGCCAGGGTTGGAATCCAGGATATCCAGATGTGAGGGGCAGATAAAGCCACGTGGTTGGAAAGGTGATCCTTCACATCTGCAGAGCATTTCTGGGCCACGTCCTTATGGACTCATCACTGTCTGAAAATGATGAGCCAGTTAAGGCAAGGATGACAAATCGCTCCTCCCTGTCATGGCATGTGCTGTGTAGGTGTGGCAGTTTCTGTGTACACTCCTGCACACACACTCACACCCAAAAGCCCGGTGCCACATTCCTGGCCCTGGGGGAGGAGCGGGTCTGTCATGGCCACTGGAGGCTCCCACGCAGGTGAAGCTGAATCTTATTACAGGCTCCCAAAAAGAGAGCAGGCCTCTTTCACAGGATGGATTCAGCATGCTGTACTAGGTGAGCTGCTTCGTGTGTGCATTTCAGGACGCAGCCTGATTCCTTACTTATTAGTTGCCCTGAAGAAAAGGAAACAGGAGACTAGCTGTCAACTGAGACATGGTAGGAATCGGGCTGTGGCGTCAACAAGAGGCTGACCAACCCTGGTCAAGTGCCATCTGCTACAGCCCCACCGCTGAGGCAGGAGGTCTCTCTCCCCAGCTAACAGAGCTCCACACGGCCCGTACCTGCCCGTCCATGTCTTTACCCCAGTGATGTGCTCATGCCCCCAATTCTCTTCAAAGATACCACACTTCCCTGCATCCTTACCCTTCAAATACTGCAGCCTGCTTTAAGGCTGATCTAGGGGATTCAAGAATAGTAATAAATCCAAACTTGGACCTCTTCATTTTGAAGAGGGTTAGGAGGACCCGGTGAGGACATCCACCTCCCTGACCATGTGATGCTGGACCCACCTGTGATAAGGTGATGGGTCTGTCCATTGTATCTACACAGGATTGCTCTTCGCTCAGCTTGAGCTGGTTTGGGGGAGGTGATAGTGGGATCAGAAGATTTGGGGTAGAAGTTTGTAAAGATCACCTGTCTAACTTTAAAAGCCAAAGTGACAGTTCTTCCACTTGACCTTGGGTCTCTGCTATGCCCTGCCATAGTCTTGTTGGTGCTGGGCACAGACCATCTGCCAGGTGCAGGTGGTGGCCTCTCTAGCCCTGCCCAGTGGGGTCTGTGTCCTCAGGTGTGTCGCCAGACACTCCTGTGAGTCACCACTTATTGCTGCCCTGGCAGTCCTGCACTCCGACTTCCAGTGTGGCAGTGCAGACCGATGTGTCTCACACTGAGACACATAAGTCAGGACAGGTCGGCACCTCTCACCTCCTCCTGCAGTGGGAAGTGTGATCTCACAATGGGAGGTGTGCAAGCATCCATGTTGGTTTCAGGGAAGGAAGGGCCAGTGAAGGGCAGGAGAGCAGGACCTAGCTGATGTTCTGGCTTGGAGCGGAAGGTGAAGGCTGAAAAGACTACAAGATGTGTGAGCGTGTGAGTGAGCCCCTGCCTCTTTGGGCCCACTGTCTGTGTGGGCAGAGTAGTGTCACACCATCAGCACGTGAGGCTCGTGGGTGGACAGGAGGAATTGTGTCCATCTCCATGGGAACCCAAGGAGGAATGAAGATGCAATGCTTCTAGATTCTCTTCCTCGTGTGAGTGACTATGGAGCACATCAATCTAGGCTCATCTTCAGATCCCATCACTTACCAATCAGGTACTCTGGGGAAATCCTTTGACTTGTTGACCCTAAGAGTTCTCCTTGTAAAACGGGGAAGTACCACCACCCTGTCACAATTGTGGGGATGGATAAGGGATATAAAATGTGTAAAGCTCAGTGCAGGGTACAGTGGAGCCGCTCAGTTAGATAGTGCTGTCTGGGGGATCTTCATCCTTTCCCAAAGGAACCAGACATGGAGAGCTTTGGAAGCCAAGAACTCACCCAACTCCGCAGAGAGGAAACAGAAGAGAGATTTGCATATGAAAGTCCAAAGTAACAACTAGCCTTCCGCACACCCTCCAGGTGACTCAGCTTCTCCCAAGCCAGGTTTGCTGGAATTTGAAAAGAAAGGAATCAGTAGGAATCAGGTTTATGCCATGGTAAGCCTGAACCTATTGCTTTCAGCTTCTGAATCCTCAGACCAAATTCCCCCTGACTGTCAGTCTCATGCTGCCCATGACCACATAGTGTTTTTCTTTATGCTTCCTCTGACTTCCTTTGGTTGTACTGTGCGGTTCATGGAACTATATATTGTTTTATAGTTATTTTTAAGATGGAGGGGGAATATCTTATGTAACACAAAAAACTCTGGCTTAAATTAGAAAGAGAAGCTGAAAAGTTTTAAAAATTCCTGGAGTGTTAAAAAAAACAAACAGGGGGGCTGGGGATTTAGCTCAGTGGTTCCACTGCCTACCCCACAAGCGCAAGGACCTGAGTTCGATCCCTGGTACCAAAAATAAAAAACCCAAACAAACAGACAGGGTAGGCATCTTTCTGGAATGAGTCAGGTATTAGTTATCAGGAGACAAGTGCGTGGCATGACCCCTCTAAATCCCCTGGTGCAGGGACACTAAATTGCAGGAGTCATCACCGCCTTCGTGGTCATCCCTGACACTAGGACACAAATGAGGTAGAAACAGGTGACATTCCACTCCACCTTGCCATTCTCTCCTGCTGCTCACTGTTACCTGCTATTTTGAGCGCTGGATACTATAAAATACGAAGGCATCCAGACAGAGCTGTGGACCGGGTGAGCCTTAGCATTTCACTCCATTGCCCTCATAACGGAGATGCCTTGGACACGATGGTCTCCTTGCCTGCCAGCCCAGAAATGCATGTTTCAGTAAGTCCAAAAACGTTAGCTAGGAAGCTCAACACCCTGCGAAAGATCTCACTATAACCCACTGAAGGAGATTCAGGTTTTCCAGTGCAACTTCCCACCTACAGAGGAGCTCTGTTAACGTATGTATGAGTGTGTGTGTGATATGTGTGTGCATGTGTGTGTGCGTGTGCGCACGCGCGCTTAAGCACATACTCTGCATACATATATTCAGAAAGGTGACTGGGTGGGTGGATAGGTGGGAGAGAAGAAGGGAGGGAAGGGGCAGATGGAGAACATGGCCTGGCCAGGAACACGGGTTTGGGAGTCAGGCTTCGGGGCCTCCGCACCTCAATCCCTTTTCCAGCCATTTCTTTTTGCTTCCTTCAACTTCTTTATTGTGTAGTTCAAGACACTATATGCTAACATATAGAAAATTGTTTATGTTTTTTAAAGAGGAAAAAGTGAACTTAAATCACAACAGGCTGAAGCCCTCCAAGGTAAGTCAATAATGATACTTGCCCTTGCGGGTTTTATGAGCATAGAGTCAAATGAGATAATACACACAAAACCCTTCGCACACAGCTCAGTAAATGCTGTCTCTTAATCCTACTGTCATATGCACCTGGACTTCCGATGCCAGTGGCCCCCATGAGGACTGGATCACCTGCAGCCTCACCTAGATTCCTCAGGCTGAAACAACGTTCCTCCAGTTTTCACAACCTTCTGCAGCCGAGTGCCTCAAAACCCTGTTCCGTCTGCATCCTCCGTGCGCTGCCGAGAGCGGCTCACACCCACCACTCCTCATTCTCTACTCTCCACCTCGCCTTCTTCTCATCCCCGCTGCAGAGTCAGAGCCCAGGCCTCTCCGACTGAACAGCAGATGATGCCAAGCATCTTCTTGTTTTCTGAGTTTTACCGAAGCTCAGACAGGTGGTGCCAAAGTGCTGACCACGACCACATACCCCACCGCCTCCCAGGACCCCTCTCCTCTCTCTTCCCTCCCAAACAGTAGAACAACCAGGAAATCCTCTCCACCCAGACTTGGGGCCCGTCATGATCTAAGCATTAACCTGAGACTTTTCAAAATATTCCTCGGGTATGAGCAGAGGAGACTCACTGGACTAGCTCTCCCTCCTCAGCGCGGGCCTGAGAGGAAGACCCACTGAGGGGTGCTCACTTCCTCCAGCTGACCTGCACCACCTTCCTCCGAGGGGCTGAGTGAGGCGGACTCCACAGAGGCCTTTGGATTGGTCCCCTGCACTGTCCAGCCGCTCGGATATGAGGAGACGTTTGTTGCCTCCTCCCTGAGGGGCAAGGGTGCCTCTGCATCTGGAGAGCTCCCCTAGGCGCTAGTGGTGAGAGGAGGTATTGTTCAGACCGAGTTATGACATCACTGGCGCTTTCCCGTGACTTGAAAACAGGCACAATTCTAGCCTCACCTTCCCTCCTCTGCCTCAGGAACTAGGAACCACCCTGTCCTGATCCTATGAGCTGAGAAGGGTTACCCAGTCCCCTGCCCCTGAGCAGCCAGCCTCCTGCAGGGAGAGGTCCAGGTCACTGCCAAGGTTCCATGGTGGCTTCTCTGGTCCTCCTTCCTCGTGGGGCTGGAATAGCTCCTCAGGCCATTGCACTCGAATTTCCAGACCTAAGTGTCTGGAAGAGCAGGACCGAGCTCTCCCTGAGGAAGCTTCCCCCCAGACCACCCCTCTGTGCTCTGTGCCACAGCTGTCTACGCCACGTCTGAAAGGGAGCTCAGGCTCAGCAGCCCAGAGAAAGAGCCATGGGACCCGTCGGGTCCTTTAACAGTGTGATCTGCCTCCATGAGCACCATGGCGTTCATCAGCCCCCGATGCCCTAATGACCCGTTGCCGTGTCCTCTCCACGGCTCACAGAAGTCGCTAGTCCAGTCACGTGCAGGTCACCTCACACCTGTCCTCTTTTCTCCCTCTCTCCCTATCACCTCTCTCTCTCCTCTCTCCTCCCTTCTCTCTCTCTCTCCTCTATTTCTCCTCTCCCTCCT
The DNA here is from genome assembly GCF_000247695.1 of Heterocephalus glaber. The sequence continues at coordinate 4,479,381 of NW_004624807.1, forward strand.
CCTCCTCCTCCTCCTCCTCCTCTTCCTTCTCTTCCTCCTCCTCCTTCTTCCCCCCACCCTCAATGTAAAAGCAGTGGTCTGGTGGTGGCCTGCCTCCAGTTCCCCATCTGCCCATCAACCAGGAGGATTTTGCACCGGTAGCACACTATGTTTCATGTAAGGAGGAGGAGACCTGAGAGAATACATGTGTCTGCACATATGTGGAGAAAGAAATACAGGAGTAACCAAAAGCCGGCGATCAATTAATTACCTAGAGAGGGCGGGCAGGGATGCAGCAGAAAGAAAGGAAGGATGGAAGCAGGAAGAAAGGGGAAAGGAATTGTACTTCCCTGAGTATGCCTATTTGTATGGCTCAAATTTGAAAGCCCTAGAATACTTCACATGCCCATTAAATACACACACACACATGCAAACAAATGCCCAGAGTGTGTGTTTAGGGAGATAGGGAATTCCAAATGGAACACACACTGTAATAAATTAACCTCTGTTAAGAATGAATACCATCACCAAACCAAAGGAGTGGAGGAGAAAAGAGCTTTGTAAATAATTTAAATATATATATATATATATATAGGCTAAGTGCTTTGTAAAATAAAAAGCACAGATTCTATTCTAAATGTGTTTTTACATTTATGGGTCAACAATTATAAAACTATTTTATATTATGTTGCTTCGGTGTATGTTTAGATCCCCCCCAAAGCCTCATGAGACTTTCTATTTCAGAGGTAGTGGAATCTGGAATGTGTGATGCTGGGGTTAAGAGCATGTGGTTACTAAGCTACTACACCTGATTGATTAGTGTCTCACCGCCCTAATCCTGGTAGTCTAAATAAGATAAAAGGGGAGATAAGATAACAGCAGAAAGATGCTGTTAAACTCTCTTGTTGCCTTCGCTTCCTTGCGTGTGCCATGTTGCCATGTTGTTCTCCTCTTCAAGGCCTGTTTGCCATCTCAGCCTGGGATCCAGCTCTACCCAGGGCCTGGGATGGAGCCAGGGAAAACTCCTAGCCAGAGACGGAAAAACCTGTTCATCACAATTCAGCAGGACCTCCCTTTAGTCCTGGAGAAGAACACTGTGGCTTATGAGGACAAACAGTCTGGAATAGATGTGGGGGCCCATCTTGAGAATCATAACCAGAGGTAGCCTTTCCTGCAGTTAATGTACACAAGACGCAGGCCATGCACTTTCCATACATGAACAGTTGGAATCTTAAATGTTCTCCAAGGCCCACATGTCATGACTTGGTCTTTGGCACTCTGGGAAGTTATGGACACTCGAGGAAGTGAGACTTAGGGAGATATTTAGGTCACCGAAGGCTGCCCTGCAGGAGATTAGGCAGCCTCAGCCCCTCCTGGCTGGCTTGCTCCTTGGCTGTGATGTGGGATTTTGCTCTACCACACACTCCCTGTCACCACAACCTGACACCCCCACCAGACCCTAAAAGTGATGATCTGTCCAGTCAAGGACCAGAACCTCCAAACTGTGCCAGAGCAACCCTTTTCTCTTTCTACGTTGATTCTCTCCAGTATTTGTTATAGTAACAGAAAGCTGACGAACACACCACGTGACCTGCTTAACCCTCACACCTACCCTAGTATTATGGCCATTATTTCAAAAGGGGAAACTAAAATATAAAGAGATTAAGAGATTTCCCCAAGTGGCATCAGGCTCAGATCCCCAGCTGTTACACAGACTCCTTAAACCTGTGCTTTCTCTGTCACCTGCTCAGAGGCTGACATGGTCCCACCTCTGGAGACATCTAAGTAGGAAAGGCTTCTTGAGAGACCTCTGTCGGCCAGCTCCCTCTGCTTGTCTGTCTTGTCAGCTCTGACCGCATTTGCAACGGTGTCTGGAGATGCCATTCCGAGTTGAGCTTCACTGGTGAGGGCTGCACAGCAGGAATTTGGGGCCCAGCAGGTTGGCAGGGTAAGGGCTGGTAGACACATGAGCAGGGTCGGGGCCTTAATTACGTGAGAGCAGGCAGCCCACCCCACCTCAGGGGACAGTTCTTGTCCTGGACTCATCTGAGAGACAGGGCTGTCAGCTGCATGTGGGGTGGGGCTAGGTTTAGGAGAGTGAGACTTCTACTGCATTTTCCTGAAAATAAGACCTAACTAGAAAGTAATCAGCCTTGAAAACTAGAGATCAAAAATGCCACCCCCAATCACCTTGCCCTCCCGTCATTACATAGCAGCCACCGAGAAAGAGGATATGGAGGTCTAATCTTCTGCCTGAGGCTGACCATCACCATGGTAACAACCAGCATTTATTTTCCAGATAGGTCTTATTTCCCGGGAAACTGACTCTTCAGCCTCCTGCTCACTTCCTACCGGGAATTCATTTTTTGAGTCCCAGGGAAATTGCCTCTACCCCTAGAGCCCCTCCCGTTCTCCTGGGAGCATGAATTCACCAAGAGCAAACTTCCCCACTCCGTAGGAGCTCAACCTTCAAGTCCTCTTTCCCCAGCTCTGTGAGAGGGGAAGCACTAAAGGTCACAGTGCAGAAGGTTGTCACGCTTGGTGCTTCCTCCGTGTGACAGTCCTGTGCTTGGAACAAGTCTCCTGACATCGCCGATGCCTTTCCTGGTTCTCAGAGATTTTAATTTCACTTTATCGGTAATGTTTGCAGTGCATAATGCTTACATTCATCACAGGGAATTGGTATCAGGGTTGTTCTGAGACTTACATGAAATACATGTTTATGGAAGTGTTTTCAGCGTGCATGTGTTAGTAACTGTGCTTCTTCCCTGGCCCAGGGACAGGGACCCAGAGCAGCTCTGGAAGAAGTCATTGGCATGACAACTGGCACCTGCACAGCGGAAGGAGGAAGGCTTTGGTTTTGCTGCCCAGCAGCATTGAGAACCCAGCTCTTCTCCAGGAACTGGGCATCCCAGACAGGGTCCACCAATTATGGATGCCTCTCCTCACTTCCACTTCAACTCACCTTTGTTGGGCCCCTGTTACAAGCTAAGCATTGTCACATCCAGTATCTCATTTAATCCTCATAAGAAACACACACACACACACACACACACACACACACACATTCAGGCTCAGAATTTCCCTAACTTGCTCAGTTTTTATAAGTTAGTAATGAGTAGATTCATGGACTTGTACTTGGGTTGGCTGTCACCACGGCCAGTGATGTAGAAATGCACAAAGAACTTAGCAGACATCTCAAACAGCCCTGAGGTCTAGACAAAGGTAGAATTACCTGTCTTAAACATGAGAAAAGTGAGTTTTCAAGAGTCGATGGGACTGTGAGAATAAACTAGAGGCAAGAGTCCAGGCCCCTGGTTTGGTGCACTCTTCCTTCACTCACTCATTCACTCACTCATTCACAAACAGTTCTCTGATGTATAGCTGTCTACCCAGTAGTGGAAAAGCACAGAGGAATCAGACAGATCCAGATCATGGCAGAGCTCACAGCCCAGAGAAAGAGAAAATGACGTGGCTATAATAAAGACAGTAAGGGTAAAGAGCCATAGAGGGTGGAGTTCTAAGAGAAGATGGGGGAAAACTGGTTCCAGACAGAGGAAACAGATTGAGTGAAGAGAGTGTGGAAGAGCACAGAACGTTTGCAGAACTGTCTGTAGTGTACCTCGTCAAAGAAGGAGGCCAGAGAAGCAGGCAGTGGGGGACGGTAGAGGACTTGTGTGCTATGTTCTTCTGCAGGCAGTGGAGAACCGATGGTGGCTTTAAAGTAGGAAAGTGATAGGATCAAGTTGCGTTTTGCAAAGGCACTGGCCAAGGCTGAGAAGAACAGAAATCAGGTCAGAGATTTTACCAGCTAAGGATGCATTTGGCTGCAAGGAACAAAATGCCCTGTAGTCTAAATACAAGGAAGTTTATTTTTCTTCCACAAGGAGAAATCTGAGGGCAGGGGGCCACTGACATTGGTCTGGGACAGAGGCTCTGGGATTCTGTCTGCTTTTCCCTCAGTGACTACAAGATGGCAGCTCCACCCTTGCTGTCGATCTTCAAGAATGAAGAATGAAAATTAAGGGTGGAATAAATAAAGGGTTGTATCTGCCCCCCTTTTTATCAGGAAGCAAAATCTTTCCCAGAAACTTTCTGACACCTTCTCTTAGGTCTCATTGCCAGAGAGAACTATGTCACAAACTCCCCCCAGCTTTAAGGGAGGCTTGCCCTTGGTAGAGAGCCAGCCTGGGAGAAGGGGGTGGGTCTGAGGACTCTGTTAGTGGATCCACGGGGCCCCCAACAGTCTCGTGCAGACCAGGTGGGTGCAACAATTCCAAACATATTCACAAAGCTAGCTAGCAGCCTGGAGGCTGATGGGATATAAAGAGGAAGGACAAAGAGGAGTTCCACATGACATCTACCTTGTGGGCCTGGACAGGTGGGCGGGACTCAGTTTGGGACATGACTGAGTTTGAGGTTGCCATGAGACTCCCAGGGTAGAGAGACTGTGAGGCTACAGCTCCAGAGAGAGAGAGAGAGAGAGAGAGAGAGAGAGAGAGAGAGAGAGAGATGGTGACTAGAGTCACTGAGTGTAGGGAGCAGTGGATGAGGTTGTCCAAGGAGGATGAGTAGGAGAAGACCCAGGGTCCTGGGTGGGTCTCTGGAGACGGTGACATCTAAGGAGGCAAAGAAAGAGAAATCCATGGAGAAATCTGCACCTCCAATTTCTTCATGGCCCCTGCTGTGCCCAATATATCCCACAGAAAAACATTAAAAGAAACAGACCAAACAAAAACATTAAAAACCATTCTAACCCCACCATCTTGAGAGCAAGGTTGCCCAGTGGAGCGTTCTGCAGTGACAGTAATGTGCCGCATCTGTTCCGCCCAGGCAAGGGTCCACCCACCACAGGCCGCTTCAAGCACTTAACACTGGTAGTGTACTAGAGGAATCTGCACTTTTCACTTTGTTTCATTTTGCTTCCCTGCATAGCACTCACCACTATCGAATCTCCCTTTGATTCGTTTGCTTGTTTTATTTACTTTCTCTTTACCTTAACCAAAAGTAAAGTGTGTGCGAGCAAGGACTTTTTCCAACTTGCAGAATTCTTGGCATATGGCAAGTACTCAATAAATAGGTGTTTAATGAATATAGAAAAGGAGTTCTTGGGGCTGGGGATTTAGCTCAGTGGGTCTGCCACCTGCCTCGCAAGCACAAGGTCCCAAGTTCGTTCCCTGGTACCAAAAAAAAAAATTATAGAAAAGGAGTTCTCTGAAACACAGAAAAGAGAGAGAGATCCCTGAGTAGGGCGTTGCCCCTTTCCCCACCTTCTCATTCTCTTTCCTTTGCTGACCTAGAATCTCCTCCACTTGCAACACATCCTCGGGAGAGGTGTGGCTACAATCAGTGTTTAGCAAACATTTGAAGAACAGGGTGTGTGGTACTCTGGCTGTGAGTGGAAAGAGGGGAACTTCCAGGCCATGGCTGGAGACATAGATTTTGCCCTCAGAAAGCATTCTGGTGTGGGGTAAAAATCCCTCATCCGGAGACAGGAAGAGCCTCAGCCTGTCCCCTCCCTTCTCCTGAGGCCACCACATGAAACCTAGACTCTGGGCAGCCGCCACCTCTGCACGGGTCCTAGCGGGGGGGGGGGGACAATGGGCTGGGGCTTAGCTCAGGAGACAAGGGGCCCTTCTTGGGAACCCTGGCCCTGGCAGACTCTTCCTCTCTGTAAGCTTGGACTCCTTCAGGGCAGCAAGGCCAGGACTCGGTGGTGAGGAGGTGGCCCCGTCCTGTCAGAAGGTGGCTGCAGACTGGGGGTGCCATTTGGATCCTGACCTCTTATCAGGCTTCTGCGAATGCCCTCTGATAAACCCTCTCAACACCCAGCCATTCTGTACTTGGCTCTGAAAGAGGTGGGGCTGAGACTCGGTGAACACGTGGCCCCCGGGGGTCCACACCAGGGACAGCGTCTCTCAAGTGGCCCCCCACAGCCCTGGAGGTGGCTAAGAGTCACCCAGTTGTGGAGACACACACCTGTAATCTTAGCTACTTGGGAGGCTGAGGCAAAAATATCACAAAGTTGAGACCAGCTTGGGAACTTAGTGAGACCCTGACTCAGAATGAAAAGGGGGATGTAGTTCAGTGGTGGAGCAGTCCTGGATTCAATCCCCACCAGAAAACAACAAATAAAAAAGAGCAACCCTCCTGGGGCTGTGGATTCCCTCCCTCTGACAGGTCAGGATGGTCTTCTCTTCCTCTCTCCTGTTTCTCAAGCCCCATGACATATTTCCAGAGATAGACAGAACCCATCCCTCGGGCTGGGCCATCTCATCACGAGGCAGGTGGTCCCACAGCAGTACTGCACCCTGGAGGTCGGCACAGTCCACTGTGGGAGAAAATCCACCCAAGTGCCATCAGCACGAGCCTTTACCCTCTTTTAACTTGACGAAGGAAGGAGAGATGCTATGCAGGACTTCAGCTTCACTCTGGAAGAAGAGTTGGATTAGCAGGTGTTGTTTGGGTGATTTGGATTTTAGCAAGAGGGAAGGAGAAGAATTTAGGGCTACAGTCACATGTGGGACAGCTGCTGAGAATAAGGACAGGTACAGGTCTTGTGGGGAATCCTCAGTCCTTCTGGCACGTAGGAACACATGGATGTGCCCCCTTCCCGCCCCTTGGGTGTCAACACCAGTGCTGCCATTGTCCCGCTGCCAGGGTGGCCCTTGGGGCTGACAGAAAGAGACTGGGCCCTGAGAACAGAAGAGGGATGTGAAAGCTAACAAGAAGGGTAGATTTTTGTCATTCTTCCCCTGGCTGAGGAAGGGAGGGTGCAGGACACTGAGTGCCCAAAGGGTGGAGGGGACAATGAGGGGCCTCAGGAGCCTGGGACACAGGTGAGTGCTCCCCTGGTACCCCATGCTTCTGCAGCACTTGAGGGTGACTGTATCCTGGTCCTGATCCTGGAGGGCTGCATTCAAGGAGGGGACAGGGCAAGTTGCTCACAGGAGGACAGAGTCTGCCAGGGAGTAGGCAGGCCTGGCTGGGTGCCTCATGTGAGTCACAGGACGTGCCCAGCCCAGAGGGAAGACGAGAGCCCATGTTGACTGGGAGAGGGTTGGCCCGCTGAGTGTAGTTGGGCCAAGGCTGAGATTATTTCCATAGGATTTTATAGAAAATTATAAGAAAGGCAAAAACCCCAAACAAGAAAATGCAGGAGCCATGAAACAGAAGACTCTTCTGAGCTCAGATTCCTTATCCAAGTTCAGCCACAGAGCAACACTGTTACTGGGTTTTGGGGTGCTGGAGTCTCCCAGAGGTGGATTCTAGGTTACTTCTGTCCTGAACAAAGAATTGGTCAAGACAAGTGCTATAGGTAGAGAGGTTTTATATTTATTAAAGGTAGGAAAAGACATATGATCTGCAGAGCCAATTAAAAGTAGGAAAAGAAGTCCACTACAGGTGAGAGTGGAACATTGTGAAAGAGACAGCAGTGGCCAAGTGCTCAAAGGCAGCCATCTTTTGTATCTCCCACTCCTCAGCCTGATGTCAGGTCAAGGCTGTCCTGTGGAAAACCTGCTCAAATTATCCTGAAAAGAACTGAAATAGGACTTGATGATTGGTTCCAAGTGCAGAGCTTTGGGCCATGTTCTGCCCTTGTGTCCTGGAACCCTGATGGACAGGCCACACCCACTTCCCCAGCCAGTTTGCCATGCCCTAATCTCCTGCCTCATTTCCCCCTGAGAAATATAAATCCTCATAATTCTTCATGGGGTGCTGAGGAAGTGAAGGTCTCTGTCTTCGTATAGCTGCTTCCTGCTGAAAGGGGCTGTGGGCCCTACCTCCTGGGGATTATGTTTTCTCTAACTATCTTAGGATGTTGTGGCTCACTGCTGGGTTGAAGAAATAAAAACCTATCAGAAGACAATAAGAAAGGAGTTAGTCTCTATGTGTGAAGGACTGTTGAGCTGTTTCAAGGAAGAAGCTTGGTGAATTTGTCAGGAGAGTTACTTTACTATTAGGTTGGGGATGTAGAGCCCAAATATGAGAAGAAGCAGGTCGAATTCCTATGCTTCCTCTGGAGGAGAAAGTATGGCAAAGAGGGATGTTAGATGAATCACCAAGATCCTGAAATCATGGCCTTAGCAAGATCGCCCACATTGTGGATCTAATTAAAAACAAGAGTCTCAGTACAGGGGCCCACTTACACTGTGGTGAAAGCCCATTAATGACTTTATTTGTCTGCACCCAGAGTGGTGCTGGAGCTCTGCTTTTTAAAGAGGAGCCTCAGGCCGGGGATTTAGCTCAGTGGTTCTGCCGCCTGCCTTGAAAGTGCAAGGACCCAAGTTCAATCCCTGGTACCAAAAAAAAACAAAACAAACAAACCAAAAACTAAGGAGGAGCCTCAGGTCTTCCAAATGTTCACAGGAAAAGCTTCCTTCTTTTAGGTGGTCTCTTTCTTCAGATGGTTCAAGGGGAGCTGTCTTTATCCTAGAAAGATGAATCCAATTATCTGTCTCTGCCACCTTTTCTGCAGTAGATGTGGCAAGGATCACTGAAAGGGGGCCCTTCCATTTTGATTTTACTTGGTCTGCTGGAGTCCCTTCTTTACAAGTTTTAATGAGCATTTGGTCTCCAAAGCAGACACCATGTAGTCCCCTTGGGCCAGGAGCTGGCAGGACTTTGTTCCCATATAGTTGGATAGCCAGTTTTACTTGGCCTACATTAATAAGATATTGTAAGAGTCTCATAGTCTTTGGGTCTACTATAATATCAGAAGATAGAAAAGGCCTCCCATATCTCCACTGGACTCATAGTTAGCCCAGTTTTTGGCATGTTTTGAACCCTTATGAGGGCTATTGGCAATAATCAGAGCCAAGTCTCAGAAGTCTCTTGGCAAGGTTTTGCCAGACCTCACTTTAGGATCTGGTTTGCTCTCTTAACCTTTTTAGAAGACTGAGGTCTCCATGGAAAATGGAGATGGTACTTTATTCCCAAACCCTTTCCCACCCCAAGTTATTTGAGAAGTAAAAGAGGCCCATTGTCACTCTGAAGGGATTGGGGTGGTCCAAACAGGGAGAGATTCTTTGAGGAGCACATTGACTACCTCTGTAGCCTTCTCTGAAGCCTCAATCCAGTAAAGATGTCCTTAAGGCAATATCTGTTTAAATCCCCCACATGGTGGCTTATGGGTAAAGTCTAAGTGCCAGTCCTCCCCAGATTATATCCCTCTCTTCTGAATAGGTTCTAACAAAGGAGGTGATTGGGATTGCCAGGGTTATTGAAGGTGCGGGGTGGGCAAGCTCTGTAGACCTGTCATGTGGTTGCCACTAGTTGTGAAAATTTGACAATATCCAGTGTAGCACCTCTACCCATATGGAAAGAATCGTGAAAGGTTTTTATAGCCTCCCACTGTATCCCTTTGAGGAAGGAACAGTTTATTTTCAAAATACCCCCAGAGTCCCCTTTTAATTCTCCCTTGTCCTAAGGCCCATTTATCACACTGTGTGGTATAGACTGGTTTTAGTGGCTCTTCAGGAATTGGGAGTAAGGCTAGGGTCTTGAGGGGCTGTAAGGCTGCCCTTCACACCTCCCAATCAGCCTTTTGATTTCCCAAAGAGACTTTAGGCACATCTCTTTGGTGTTCTTTGCAATGAGTGACAGCAACTTGCTTGGAAAGATAGATTGCCTCTAGGAGTTGTAGAATTTCCTGCTTATGCTTTATAGATGATTGTTTATTAGTTAGCAAGCCCTTTTCTTTTCAAATAGCTGCATGGGCAAGTAGCACCGGAAAGGCATATTTGGAGTTTATATAGCTATTTAGCTTTTTGAGTTTTCCTAATATCAATGCCCACATGAGAGATATGAGCCCTACTTTTTTAAGCAGAGTTTCCTGAGGGAAGGAGTTTGAGCTCAGTGACCTATTGTGAACTGACAACTACATAACCTACCTTTTGATGGAAAAAGCTACTTCCATGAGTGAACCATATCTCCTCAGGGTCTTGGAGGGGCAGGTCACTGATGTCCTGTCTGCTTGCATAGTTCTGGGAAATCACTTGTTCACAAGAGGAGCTAACCTCTGATCCTTTAGGCATCAAAAAATGCAGGATTAAGAGTAGTGCAAGTCTTTACGGTAACCTCAGGGGTGTCTAGAAGCATGGCCTAGTGTAGTCCCAACAGGTAAAATCTGCCTTGGCCTTTGCCAGAGTTTGAGAAATGCCCTCAAATTTTCTAATAAATCCCTTCCTAGTAAGGGAGTAGGACATCATAGGACAATTAAAAACTCATGGTTAAACATTTGACCTTCAAAGTGACATATCAAAGCAGGAGTAAAGGTGCTCTGACTAGGGGTCCCCACCACCACCACCACCACCACCACAATTATGGCTATAGCTCTAGAGGACGGTTTTCCAGAGAAGGAAGTTGAAACAGAATGAATTGCCCCTGTATCTACTGGTAGTTGGGTTGGCTCACCCATGACATCCAGGGTCATCCAGGGTTCCTCACAGCAGATGGTGATGTCTGTGGACAGGGGTGTTATGGGTTGCACCAGGCCCTTTAGTCTTTATCAGAGAGGGAGATGAGGGTTCTTGCTGGCCTAGCCCCTCTCTGGGAGCAGGGATAGTTAGTCCTCTAGTGCCATGAGTCAGGCACATTGGCTGCCTCACACTGAGAGCAGGGTCTGGGAAGTGGCTTGGTATAGTGATGTGCTCAGTGTCCAGTCTTCTTGCATTTAAAATGAAAACCTTCCCTTAATTGTCCTGGGTTTTCCCTTAGAAGACTTGGGTGAGTTTGAAAGATTGCCCATTGTGACACCTAGAATTCTGGCTCTCCTCTTTTTGTCCTCATCTAGATCCTGATTGTTGAACACAGAAAAGGCCATGTCCAGCAATTGGGTCATAGGGGTCTGGGGACCCATCTAAAGTTTTTGTAATTTGTGTCAAATATCTGGAGCTGATTGACAAATGAAATGATTTCCCATCACTACCTGTCCCTCCTTGGAAGATGGATCTAGTTTTATGTATTTAATGAAATGTAGGGAACAGGGAAAGGGGAAGTTACTAGAATCTCTGCAGTTAAGTCCTAGTCTCCTGCGAGCCACAGCAGCACAAGGTGAACTACAGGAAAGGTAGGAAAATGAGACTGAGAAGAAGCTGAGCTTTGATCAGTGCTGCTCTGGGCACCAAAGATGAAAGCCCCCAGCTTACCGCACCTTTTATTCAGTACTCAGTACATCGGGAGAAACACATGTAACAAATGACTCAAAGAGAGTTCAGTACATCCGCGTAAACAAGATGTAACAATCCAAGAACAACTAGGAACTGAGTAGATGTTTGTTCCTCCCAGGATGTTTTCATCTCCCAGAATCACAGCATCACCAGATCATTGAGGTCTCAGTTGTGACCAGAGGCCAAAATGGAGTTATGTCTCAGAATTCCATAGCTGGGCTGTAGGCAGGAGAACTAGGCTAACCAAATGATTTAACCCTAAAATTATGTACCATTGCTCCCGACAATGAAAGGTTTCTACTAATCAGCTATGGAAAACAGCTGGATTTGCCTCTTTGCCCTGTATTACCTCCTTCACCTTAGTACAATTCACAGATGGCTAATGTGCTTTTTCATTCCCATGAAAAGAGCAGCTATATTGTCGGACATCCTTTTCAGCCCTTCAATAGTATTATAGTCCCAGCTGGTTCTGTTGGAGAAATAAGACCTCTCTGGGGTGGTTTCCTTCCCTTTTACAGTATATTGTTCATCTGCATAGCTTTAAGTATCTTCTAGGATTCTTTCTTTTTCATCTGGAGTATAGCAAGTGGCCTCGATGAATGGGATATTTGCCTTGATAGGTCAAAAGCTAGGGTCAGAGTTAAAAATCCATCTGCAAATGTTCAAGGATCTTTTGAAAGTCAGCCTGACCGTTGCCTTGCATTTTTGGATACCTGCAACTGAAAAAGGAACCTGGACTCAAGTGGTTCCCTCAGCTCCTGGTACCTCTCTCAGGGTGAGCTATGAGTTAGAGCAGTAAGAGGCACCACTTCGAGAAGATCTTGTAGAACTTAAAGCTATCTGAGGAGCGTGATGAGCGGCCTGAGGAACACTGAGTTCCTCTAAGGTGCTAAGCTCTAGTGAAGTTCCTGACTCACTTAAATAATGGGGGACTGATTTACCAGCTAGAAGACCATAAGGAGGAGGCCAAGGCACCTCTCAGTGTGGCTGTCTTCGTTAATCAAATGGGAGAGACCTGTATCCCCCTGGGAGACAGCTGGGGATCCAAGGACCGGACATCCAAGATATCCCTCTCATCCTCAGGGGCCATTCTAAATACCATAGTTGTGGGGTTTTACCAGAGAAAAAAAGCCATAAAAGCCTGAACATAAGGGATTTCACTCCATCTTCTATGCTTATGCAGAAACAATTTAACTGAAAAATGATATCATAATTTAAACTGCCATTCTGCACCCATCTCTTGCCATCCCCTAGCACATACTGGACCCAGATCACATTGCAATAATAGAAAAATCATTCCTTTTTAAAATTGGCAGGGTCAAAGTGTTCCCACCGATCAAGGATATGGTCTAGTGGTGAGGTCAGTGGGATCTATGGGGTACTGTTCATGGTGTTTGCCATGGCTTACCTTGGAGCCTAAGGGGAGGAAAACTGGAGTTCTTCAGATGGTGTTCAGTGCAGAAAGAGGAGACCCAGTGAGTTCACTAAGAAGCCCCTGTGAGATTCAAGTATTTACTAACCAGACATCTCTGCTCAAAGCTGTGGCAGGGGCACTGGTGCCTTACTAGAATAGTGGACCCTTCTTGGGGCTCTCTTAGCCCAGGACTCTCCATACTTCAACCCACTAACTCCTTAGGGAGAAAGGTGAAGCCCTCTAGTGGCTCCCTAGGAAACTCACATAAAATCAGGGTGAAGCCCCACCCCCACCCCAGGCCTCCTTAGACCCTGGCTCACTGATGTTTTAGAAAGGTGAAGCCTCTCAGGAGCTCCCTTAGAATCTCCTATGAGATCAGGGTGGAGTCACTTGGAGAGTGCCTTAGCCACTTGAGCCCAGGAGATAAGAGTGGAGCCCTCTCCCCGGGTCTCTTAGAAACAGTAAACTCTTAAGAGATCAGGGTGGAGCCCTCAGGGAGGGAGGCTCCCTTAAATCAGCATGCTGGCCCACCCAGGGGCTTCCTTAGTCATTTGAGAAATAATATTCCTTGCATTTACCCCAATAATAAAAACTTTGGTACTTTGTTTAGGGCAGTAGAAGCAAAAACCTCTTTTTCAACAAAACTTTTAAAACCTTTTAAAAGTTCTAAGTAGAGGAATGACTCTACTTTTGCATACTCACAGCCACTTGAGTTGACCTTTACTGGTTGTTTCTTTGTTCTGCTCAAGCTGTTAGGCATAAGTTTCTAAATTACCTAAATTTCTGTTAGAGAAAATAAACAGGGAAGGGATCTAATCCAATTCAGAAGAGAAGAGAGGAGGAGGTCCATATGTTCCCTAAAATCAAAGGCTTAGCTCTTATCTACAAGAGTGAGATTTCCTGGTGACATACGGCTAGTTTAAAAAAAAAAGGCAAACAAACAGCACAAACATGTGACCAACCCACATGACCACTAAAATGACCAACAAACATGGTGAAATCTATGTGGCTGACCCACAGGATAAACCAAAGGATGAACCACAATGGCCACCAAATATGGCAGACCCATGTGACTACCTCACATGATGAACCAAGATGGCCACCAAATATGGCAGAAAGGTGGACATCGATTAAACAAGGCCCTGAGAAAGTGACTGACTGAGGATACTCAGAGATAAAAGGCCATCTGGGGGAAGAGCACAGATGAGAATTTGAGCATAAAAAAGGGTAACCTGGAGTAGGCAGCTACTCAAGTAGGAGACCAAGTTACCAATAGCTACTTTTCCCAAAAGAGTGAGAAAGTTGAGCAAAGGACTGCAGAGAACAAAATCATGAAGACAAAAAGGTATACTAAAAAAAAAAAGGCATGCTAAATTCTAGGTCACACACATGGAATCTGAACAATCTATTCTTTGACTGGGTTAACAACAGGCTCTCTGGCAGCTCTTTATTGACTTGTACTGGCAGTGAGTGATTGGAAAATGGGAAAGAGAAGAAAGAAAAGGGTAGATAAACTTGAGGCAGACCTGTGGGCCTCTTACTGGCTGGTAAACACAGAGGCTGTGTGCTTCTCCTCCACTGTCCCACATGGTGGGGCACACTAGGAAACTGTTCCTCGCACCACGAGAAAGCTTCCCAAGTCCCAGCTGCCATTATTTTTTACCACTCTCTTGTTCCTGCCTCTCCCCAGCAACCAAAAAGGATTCGAGCCTTCCAATGGATGAAAGCCTGTCCTTGGATAGAAGGGATAAGAAAGTAGTTGGAGCTTTCCAAAGGAAAAGAGAGAAGGAAGGAAAAAACCTTCTCAGCCTTAGATTTTAGAGAACCAAAACAGTGCCCAAGGGCTTTATCTGCTCCTGGCTGGCTTCACCAAAATATGTTAACGGGTTTCAAGGTGCTGGAGTCTCCTTGTAGAGGTGGTTTCTAGGTTCCTTCTGTCCTGAACAAAGAGTCAGTCAAGACAAACACAAAAGGTAGTGAGGTAGGAAAATAAACATGCTCTGGAGAGCCAATTAAAAGTAGGAGAAGAAGTATACTCTACAGGAGAGTGGACCACTGTGAAAGAGACAGCGGTGACCAAGAGCTCAAAGGCAGCCATCTTTTGTATCTCTGATGTGAGGTCTAGGCCATCCTATCAAAACCCTGCTCAAGTTCTCTTGAGAAGACCTTAAAATAGGACTCTGAATGGTTCCAAGTACAGGACTTTGGGTGACGTTCTCCACAGGTGTCCTGGAACTCTGTGATGGACAGGCCATGCCCACTTCCCCAGCCAGTTTGCCACACCCTAATCTCCTACCTCAACTTGACTGGCAGGAGTCCTAGCTATTGCTCTAGCACTTTTCCATGGACAACTGGGGGAACAAGGCTCTATGCTCTGCTCCCCCACCCCCCACTCCTAGCAGTGTCTGGGCTCTACTAGTTCTGTAAGGGCATACTGGGTTATGTGCCCTTATGCATACTGACCGGATTCCTACCACAGAGAAATGAGGAGCGGCTTTACTCATATGGCACTTGTCCACACACCTGGCTGCCCTAGGGAGAACCCACCTTTTCCCCCATCTCCTTCCAGTCCCCACCCTCGAGGAGCAATGACTATCCCAAACAAATTAGCCATATACAATTGGGCTAAAATGATGGGTAAAAACCAAAGGTGTTTAGAATGTTTCCTTAGGGTAAATTTGATTTTTAGCAAAGTGAAAAATTCTCTGTGGACCCTGGGCAATGTCCTCCTTTTTTTTTTAACCTTCCCTGGGCCCTTTCTGTGGATGCTGCTGTCTCCATCTCTCCACCAGCCCTCAGAGTTCAATCTCTCCACCTCTTTCTCTGTTTCCCTGAATCCTGGGCCTGGCTCTCTATCTAGAACCTTTTTCTCCTCCAGAGGCACCTACAGCACTTCCATGTGTTCAGGGTTGAGCAGCTGTGCACCGGTGAAGGACAGCCAGCCAAAGGTGTGGAAGTCCCCATCAAGCATGTCTGTAAGGACACATCCCCAAAGATCGCTGGGATGGAACTGGCACAACCAGATGTTCTGTGGTCATGCTGGTTAGTAAGAATGGAACACACACTGGAGTTTCTATTTTTCTTTAGAGGCTTTGGCACAAATAAATGAAAATCCTAGCCCTAGTAAGGCATCTCCTGTGGAATGCACAGCCAATGTATAGTGTAGGCTTCCTCCTCCACAGCATGTAAAAAGCATCACGTTTTAAAGTTAACCAGCAGAGAAAACTAGTAAGCATTCTTTTTCATTTTCTAACAACTGAATTTGATGAGCTACACCCACAATTTAGAAC
The DNA here is from genome assembly GCF_000247695.1 of Heterocephalus glaber. Next base: position 4,495,235 of record NW_004624807.1, read on the forward strand.
ATAAATATGCTACAGGTGATGAATTCTGTGTAGAAGGGAAATGGGCTAAGGGAAATGTGAAAGAAGGATTTTAATCCATTTCAGTATTTGGCTGTCCGCAATTCACTTTTTTTTTTTTTTTTTTTTTTGCCAAAACAGTGCAATGGATTTATCTGACTTCCTTTCGGATATTCAGCAAAGGAGAAAAATGAAAGGATTAGAGGATTGGACCAAAAATTTCTCAGCACAGTGACTTAAAGCAGGAAGCTTAACAAATAGAGGATGCATTAACTGAAAGTGACAAGCAGTGGCGGAGAGGGGTGACAAACACGGGTGCAGGGTATTGCTCTGTGAGGGTGCCTGTCCAGTCCTGGGTGAGGAAAGGCCCTGGCCCTCTGTCCCTGTACTGGCCTGCCCACCACTGCCCTGCTCTCTGACAGCAATCCCTCCCCCAGCCCAGCACTTTTCTGTAAACAGGTTGTCTACAGTCACAGTCCCACCGGGGCCTCAGAACCCAGAAGCTGCAATTTGGAATTTTATTTTACAGTTGATAAAACTGAGGCTCCAAGGGGTTATGTGCCTGATCTGAAGGCTCCCCAGTGCTGCTCCCAGAGTTAGAACCCAGTTCCCCTGAATCCCACCCGGGCCGTTCTCCTGTGAGGCTGCTTTGGATTCAGCGCTCCATGTGGCTCCACCCTGACTCTCCCAGGACCAACTCTTTGGTGCCACGGACCCCATCACTGCTCACTGCAGTGTGCCCGCCGGGAGGCCTTCAGAGCTGGGACCCAGAGAGAGGCTCAGTCACTGCTTAGCTTGGAAAAGTCTTTCTCTACCCGAAGCCACCACCCTATGGCCTTTCTGTTACTGCAGTCACCCCCTAGCTGAGCTCCCCATCAAATGGACCTTGTGATATGAGGAAAGCTTGCTGCACCTGGGGGCAAAACACCCAAGCCCGGGCTGCAGCTTGAACTTGCCAGTGTCCTGCCTCAGCCTCCCAGAGCGCTGAGTTTACAGGTGTGCCCTACCATCCCGGCTGTGTCTCCCTTTTCTTATCAACTGTTCTGCCTGTTTCTTCAGGGCAAACCAGGCCTCTTCCTCTGTGAGTTCCCACAGAGCCAGCAGGGCTGAGTAGGAATATGGGGTGAATCTTGGTTCTGGCTCCTAATAGCTATGCAATTTGTGGGAATACAGTCTTTCTTGGCTGTAAAAAGAGTTACTTAGCTTCTTCCTCAGAAAGTCTCTCTGTCAATATAGTTGCCTAGGAAGTGTTTATGGGCATCTACTATGTGCCAGTTCTGAACTTTCCAACTCACAGGAATTCATCTAATCCTTTCTTGCCAGGGTGATTGATAAACTTTAGTCCTGGAATGCCAAGCTCTAGCATGAAATTTGTGGAAACTAAATAAGTTAGTTAAAAGTTTAAACAAAGGTGTGCCATGGTGGACCACAGAGGTCCTTAAGAGTCTTTACCAAGTCTGAGTATTAGGTCCTCAATAAATACTAATTAAACTGAATCTACTTGGCTCACACACAATATTGCAGCTATTATAATAGGTAGAATCGCTTCTCGGCCTTTTGGCTAAGATCAGGCGTATAGTAAGTAGAATTACAATATGCTTAGGAGGCATCAGTCTGGCAAAGATGGGTAGATATTAAATAAATAGCAGCAGCATCGCCTCCAGAGCGCCTCTCCTCCAGGTGACACCTGTTCAACCCATCACTGTCGTATCCACCATCTTCCTTCCAGTGGGGTGGCCAGGTCTGGGGCGGGAAATGCAGCCTCCACCCCACTGAGGTGCAGGCTGAGCCGCAGACTGGTTTGAGCTTGTCTGGTCCGCACTGGCTTCAAAGTACAGCCCCACCCACCGCTCACAGCAGCCTCTGCATTCCTGTGTCCACGAGCACCCTCCCGATGACCACAGCCCAGCCTGATTGCTCCGCACTCCTACGGGGTGGGTGGCTTCTGGGGGCAGGGTGAGCAGCGAGCTTCTGGATTGCACTGTGGAAATGAGACCCAGTTTCCAGTTCCTCTAGGTCCACCCATGGAGACAGCTCCGACACCTCAGGATCAGGCAGATCCCCTGACACTCGCTGCTCCACATTCTTCTCTTCTGATCTCAAACATCGGGGTGGCCCTTTGCTGGGGTCGGGGGACTTGGGCTTTATCCTCTGCTCTGTCATCACTGTGGGCAAGCCATACAGCCTCTCTGGGCTTCCTTCCACCGAGAAATGGAGAAAGGCTCCCGCCTGTTGGGTACCTCACAGGGAAGAAAGACAACTGAGAAGAGCATTCGCAGCAGTATCGGTGACAACGATAGCAACTGTGTCCGTAGTGACTCAGGCCTGGTTGCCAAAGCACTGAAGATCCTTGAATTGGAGCACTCAGACAGAACTGAGGACACAGGGCCACATCCCCAAGCCAGTTTGCCTTCCTGCTCCTACTCCGATGTCATGGAGACCGGGACAGAGGTCCTCAGTTACACTGCATAGGTTAGAGATGCTGCCCTCCTCCAAGGGCCATGCCACCTCTCTCCGCTGAGACACCCTGGTCCCAAAGCTCCCTGTGACTAAAACACGAGGCACTTCCAAGGGAAACGGGTGGAGCTAATGGAGACAATTATCAGCTCAGAAATGCAGGGCAACTCCCCAAGCAGGATTAAAAGCAAGGTTTAAAATTAAGAAGATTCCTGGAAGGATTCAGGATGCAGAGACCAGCCAGAAGGGATGTTCTAAGGCCAACAAGAGGAAAACATATTAACTCTCTGTGCCTTCCAAGTCCCAGGCTCTCCTCCCCATCCATGTCTCCAATCTGCTGGGGTTTTCATTGAGGTGATTCATGTCTATAAGAAAGATCATATGTTTAAGCCAAAGAAATAAATCTATAAGAACACACAGACCTACACTAAAGCCCAATTAGCCAGGACTACTAGGCACAACCCTGTAGTCCGATTGAGCCAGACGCATTGACTCCGTGCAGCAGGGAGGACATTCCAGAGCAGAGTGATGCCCAGCAGAGCAAGGAGGGGAAGCATCTCTTGCAGGGTTTGGGTTTCTACTGTAGATTTGCAGGCGAGTCTCGGGAAATCCAGGATCAGCACTGAATTAGTAGGCATTTCTCCTGCAGGATTAGAATGGGTGGAAATTAACTAGGAGTGGATGCGTCATGAGCAAGGCCAGTTGAGCAGCTGGCTGCCCTCGGGGACTGGCCTGTTGAGCGGCGTGGGTCTGAAAGCATCGTAGAAAGCAGGGGCACTCACAGAGCTGCACGACATTTTACGGCTGCTGCCTAACTTTACAAGAAGCAAAGTTTCCTGTTAGCTTTGTGTCGGGAGCAATGCTACATAATTGTAGGGAAAAATCATTTGGTTAGCCTAGTTCTCCTGCCTACAACTCAGCTATGGAATTCCGAGACATAATTGCATTTTGGCCTTGGGTCACAGCTGAGACCTCAATGATCCGGTGATGCTGTCTGTGATTCTCCAGGACAAGAAACATCCTGGGAGCTGAAAACATCCTGGGAGGAACAAACATCTACTCAGTTCCTCCTTGTTCTTGGATTGTTACATCTTGTTTACGCGGATGTACTGAACTCTCTTCGAGTCATTTGTTACATGTGTTTCTCCCGATGGACTGAGTACTGAATAAAAGGTGTGGTAAACTGGGGGGTTTCGTCTTTGCCGCCCAGAGCAGCACTGATCAGACCCAAAGCTCAGCTTCTTCTCTGTCTCATTTTTCCACCTTTCTTGTAATTTGCCGTGTACTGCCGTGGCTCGCAGGAGACTAGGACTTAACTGCAGAGGTTCTAGTAACGTCCCCTTCCCCTGTTCCCTACAGCTTTGTACCTGGTTTTGTCTGTGTCTCTCCTTTCCACTTCAGCACCGCAGGGCTGCTTTTTAAATTTTCATCCTGGGTGGATCTTTACTCTTAAGTTTGGCTCAGGTTTTATCTCTGACCTAGCACCACTGCTTAGAGAACCTTCAGGTGGGATGATGCTGTATGTGCTGTTTATGTTCGCAGGCAGGACGTTTGGAGACAGAGCCCCTCCCTGGGTCCAGACTGTTCCTGCTCCACCTCCCTCTTGTCTCTGAGGTCTCAGGCAAGTTATTTACCATCTCTGACTCTAGGTTTCCTCATCTGCAAAATAGGAATAGATACGGTCCCTTGTTTCCGTGGGCTGTTGTGAAGATTGACAGATAAAACATGCAAAGCTCTTAGAATGATACTGTGCCCTGATTAGTGTTCAATAAACATTAGTTTCTTTTCTTATTGTTTTTATTTTAAAGATAGTATAACTTCTAATTAATGACAGGTATGCTACACACATTTTCTTCTCTTCCTTATAGGGCCCTCTAACTTTGAATAAAGGATTAAGATGTATCAACTCCAAGCAATGAAGAGATCAGTAGAAAGGTTGCTGGCAGATGGGAGACATCAACAGTTACTCAAAAGAAATGAAGCTAATGGAGGGGGCACAAACAGTGAGGCAGAGAACAGGAACCCAAAATAAAAAGAAATTTATCTTTAAAAGTGAGGAAATATAAGCCATGAGTGGTGGTGCACACCTGTAATCCTAGCACTCAGGAGGCTGAGGCGTGAGGATCATATTGAATTCAAGCCCAGCCTGGGCTATATAGTGAATTCAAGGCCATCCTGAACCACACAGCAAGACCCTGTCTCAAAAAAGCAAAACAAAACAAAAAGAAATTAGGAAATATATTGTACACAGAAGCCGGTATGTATATGTCTAGATAGATACAGACAGGCTCTGCATATACATAGAGTTTAAATTCACTTGAAAGAGTAATATGTACTATGAATATAATACCGTGAGCACCCATATGCCACTACCAAGCGTAAGAAAGAGAATGCAGCGTTACCAGTCCCTTTAACATCCCTGTGAATTTCTCTGGCTCTCCCTGTTCCGATCTCTCGATCCAGTTGAGATAATCACTAACCCAGATTTTACAGTTAACTCTTCCATTTTCTTTATACTCATTCTCCCTAAGCAATGCATTGCTTAGATTCTTCTTATATTTGAACTTAATGTAAATGAAATCACATTTCATATACTCTGGGACATTTTGTTCATTGGTATTCTGCTTGTTTTTAAATAACAGCTTTATTTATTTTATTATTTTTTTGGTACTGGGGATCAAACTCAGGACCTTTTGCTTTTGAGGCAGGCAGTGGCACCACTGAGCTAAATCCTGGCCCAGTAACAGCTTTATGAAGATATAATTCCTATAACATAAAATTCACTCTTTAGAAGTATACAATCCAATGGCTCTTAGTATAGTCACAAAGTGATGTACCTTCCCCAGCATTTAATTCCAGAGCATTTTCATTATCTAAGCAGATGCACCAATACTCTCTTCATTCAGTCACTCGCCAAGCCCTCCTCAGCCTGGGTGCCCCCCCCCCCAGCAATCACTAATCTACTCCCTGTGTCCATAGCTTGCCTTGTCCGTACATTGTGTGTAGATAGAATCATACAACATGCAGCCATTTGTGTCTGGCTTCTTTCCTCTAGCATGTTTTCAAGGTGCATCTGCATTGGATCATACTGCATCAGCACTTCATCCAATTTGATGACTGAATAATGTTGCGTTGTGTCTCCATACTATATTTCTGTTTATCTGTTCTTCAGCTAACAGACATTTGAGATGGTTCCACTTTTGAGCTATTACGAATAATACTGCAGACATTCGTGTACCATTTCTTGCTGAGATACATGTTTTGCCTCTTAGAGAAAAACTAGGAGAGGACTTGCTGAGCTGTCTGCTTACTCTACCCATACCTTTCGTGTGGAGCTGCAGGACAGTTCGCCGCAGTGGGTGCGCATTTTACCTTCTCAACCCACAGTATGGGAAGCTCCAGTGGTGTTTTCAGGTGCGTTCCTGGTGACGCTGTCACCGTCCACTCTGTCCGCACCACGCTGTTTGAACACTCTACAGTAGATGCACATTTGAGTCAGTCCCAGTTTCTTGCTGTTACACACAGCACTTTGGTGACCTCGCTCTACAGGGCGTCCGGGCTCGGTGAGCAAGAGAGCCTTCAGAGTGCACCACCCACCATACCTGCAGCTTCACACCTGCAGATTCAACCAGCAATGGTCTGCAGGTATTCTTTTAATCCAGAAGGTTCCGACGAGCAAACCTTGGATTTGCCATGCACCAAGCACCGCGCTGAACCCACGTGAGTGACATGAGGTTCATTTGCCCTCAGCGCCTGCTCAGTTGCTGCTCTCAAGGTACGTACTGCTCAACTTTATTAGCTAATGCTAAATTGTCTTCTGAAGTCTCGCTCTAATAATCACTTCTGTCCTCGGTGTTTAAAGGTTAATTTCACATCATCTACAACTATAAGCATCAGCACATTTTAAAATCTTGGCCACTCTGGTGAGTCTGCCACATTGTCTCATCATGCGGCCCTTCTTTTTCAGTACAGGTGACTGAACCCAGGGCCTTCGCACTGAGCTGTACCCTCAGCCTATTTTTATTTTCATTTTGAAACAGGGTCTTACTGAGTTGCTAAATTGCCCAGACGGGACCTAAACTTGCAACCTTTCTGTCTCACCGTCCCAGATTGCTGGGCTTTCAAGTATGTGCCACCACACCTGGCTTCACAGGGGCCTTAAAACGGCATTATCCTGATGATGCATCTCCCGGAGTGCTTTTGCACACGTTTCTGGACCATTTTGATTTGTGTCCAGTAAAAAGTGAGGTGTCTTTTGCTGTGTTCCTCTTGTATTTGTTTGTTTGTTTGTTTTGTTTTGCAGATTTAAAATAATTTTTTGGTTTTTTTCCTTTTAATTTTTATTAGTACATGGTTGCAATACATAATGATGACCTTCATCATGGGGAGTTGGTACATGCAGATCACACATCTTAATTCTTTCTATTTTTCTTATTCATTTGTATTTTCCCAAGGTTCCAGATTCAAATCCTTTGTCAGATATGAGTGTTGCAAATATATTTTCACATTTTGTGACTTTTCTTCCTTTTCTCTTCATGATATACTTTTTTTTTTGGTACCAGGGATTGAACACAGGTCCTTGTGCTTCTGAGGCAGGCGGCGGAACCACTGAGCTAAATCCTCGGCCCATGATATACTTTGACAAGCAGTATCAATGAATTCAAATGAGGATAAGGCATTGATGTATTCAAATATATACACCTTTCCCTTAGGTTGTAAATTATGTCTTAAAAAACACTTCTTTGACTCAACGTCATGAAGTTATCCTATATTTTCTTCTTAATGTTTAACATTTTCGTCTTTTATATTCAAATTTTTACCCCACCTAGATTTTTCTTTTGTAGCTTATAAATAACAGAAAGCTATTTCTCACAGCACTCCAGATGCCTCAGAACTGTGGCTGGCGGGACCCATTTCTTGGCTTTAGATGGCACCTTCCCTATGGCTCCTCAAAGGAAGGAAGAGGCGGGAACACATTTTTACATCCAGTATGGATTAGGGACTTGATTTGCCCCATTAGATGAATACTTGTCAGCGTCACCCCTCTCACCTTCTAGCTTCCCTCTGTGTGTGCAGCTGTTTCTGGGCTCTTACCATGTCCTGGAGACCAGTTTGCTGCCTTCCTCTAGCGTGACACCGTCTTAATGACTGTAGCTCAGGGATAAATGCTGACACAGAGGGAGCCTGTGTCCTGCCCCAACGTCCCACCGCCAATGACCTGGCTCTTCTTCGGGGGGCTTGGGATGCTCTTGCTCTTCCAGACTTTAGGGTAGGCTTGTCTCACCCTCCAGAGAACAATGGAACACTTTCGATTGAAGTTTTTAAATTCTAAACTAAAATGGAGACAGTGGATCTAATCAGATCTAATCTTCCTTTCCCCAAATACATTATGTTTTTCGATTTATTTCAGTCTTCGCTAATAAATTTCCGAAAGTTGTATCATTTTATACATGAAGGACTTATGTACATCTTGTTAGAGTCATTCTTAGACATTTTCTTTATAATTAGGAACTTTAAAATGATATTCTTCTGTTTATTCTTGGTGTAAAATTAAAACTAATATTTGCATATTGATTTTGTAGCTGGCCACTTTGCTAAATTTCCTTACTAATTATAATAACAAATCTGCATATTATTTGGAGTTTCCCGTGTGAGCTTCATATTGTTGGCAAATAGAGTTCTGTTTCATCCTTTTTAATTCTTCTAGACCTTCTTCCTCTTCCTCTTGTCTTGTGGAGCTGGCTAAACGCTCCACTGAGATCTTTCTCTTCTTCTTGACTCTTAAGACTCGATGAGGTTAACACTTTCTATGTATAATTTCTAAAGAGTTAGTTTTTATTAACAATAAATAAATATTGAATGTCTTCAAATGACTTTTCTAGCCCTATTGAGACGATTATCTCTTTAAAGCTCTTTATGCAATAAACCGTATGTGCATGTTTTCCAATATAACTTCCTGGACTAGAGCCATACAGTATTCTTTTAAACATGGCTGGATTACGTTTGAGGTATTTTACAGTTTTTTCATCTATATTCATTAGTGAAACTCATGAGTAATTTTCCTTTTTTAAATCTACCTGTGTATAGCTTGGAGATCCACGTTTGTGTGCAATCAATTTGGGAATACTGTCCCTCCCACTCTCTTCCCGAAGAGTTTAAGTTTGGATTACCTCTCTGTCCCTTGACTACCTGATAGAACTCACTTGTGTAATTGTTTGGGCCCAGTGTTTTCTTTATGATTCAGTTCTTTAGTCATAAAATCATTCTGGCTTTCTATTTTAAGTAACAGTGATCATTACCTGTTTTTTCCTGGGAATTCGTTAATTTCACCGATGAATACAACTTTATAAGCTTAAGTTACTCATAACATTGCTTTATTACTTTTGATCTCGGAGTTAGCCCCTTTCGTGTTCCTGGGGTTGTTTGTGGGTACCTTTGTTTTGCTTGCTTAAGTGATCTTGTCAAAGCTTTAGTCTCTCTATTTTGTATTTCTTTTTTATTTTCTAAGTGTTGTTCTTCTCTTATGTTTTCATTCATCTCCCTCTTTTGGGTTTTTGCTGTGATTCTTTTTCTAACATCTTTATTGAGATATTTAATCCAATTTAATTAATTAATGTTCAGCTTTTCTCCTCTTTTAAAAACCAGTAATTTAAATTTATAAATTTCCCTCAAATTTCTACACTAGTTTTGGAATTTAGCACAGTTACTGTTGTAATTCATACTATTTTTGTCTTAGCTTTTGAGATATTAGAAGTCTCTTAACATTTCAAAATATAAAGCTTCTAAAAAATACGTATATTTTTGTTATTGAATTTTAACATTCTCTTAGGATTACATAACAAGTTCTATTTCATGCTGATTCATTAGCTCTGGCAAAAGTTCGTTTATACAAGTGAGTTCTGTAAGGTGGTCAGTTCTTGAAATATTTTTGTGTACTTTTTTTTTTAAAAAAAGAGTGGCTTTTGTTTAGTTAACTGTAATACTAAGTACATGTCTATTAGATCAAACTTGTTAACTGTTTTATTTCTAAAGATATTTTGAGAAATGCAAAAACTGGATAAATTTACCTATGAAGCCTCCTTTGGTTAGTAAATTACTCGTGATGGGCACCCATAGGTATGGGTAAAGCAAGATAGAAGAACACTTGGGACCACAGAAGAGTGGCTGTCACTCGGGGGAACAGTGACACCCTGGGTTGGCAGCTGTGCAGCGCGGCTCATGAGCTTTCCTGTATAAATAACTGAAATTTTATTATTTTTATAATAAAATCTATTTTTCATGACAATTCCTATTTCTGCACAGCTGTCTTGGGAGCTGGTTTTGATGAGAACAACACTGGGGAACTCTCCCAATAAAAGGGGAGCAGAAAAAGTGTGGAGCAGGGGCTGAGGGAGAGGAAATGCCAAGCCCAGACCTGAAAGGCAGGACAAGCAGCTGGATAGGGCTGGTCCTGAAGCCAGCACTACTAATAGACAGTATGCCTGTCCCCGGGGACTCCGAGCAAACGGTAGCTCCGTGCCTATTGAGAAGAAGGGAACATTTGAGACCATCATGTTCACTGGAATAAATCAGACACATGAGCTTAAATATTGCATGGTTTCTCTAACATGGGAAACTCAAATTATAAATACAGACTGAAATAAAAGATAGATAATAGGAAGAAGGGTGATCTTTCTCGAAGGAGATCAAGAGACAGAGAAGGGAAGGAGGGGAGGGAAAAGGCATGAGAAAAGGAATCAAGATGTGTTATTCACTCGTACCGACTTCCTGCAAGGAATGTAGACATTATGTCCTGCAAATATGTCCAATAAAAATTTAAAATAGAGAAAAAGAGGATACTCTGTTTGAGCCTTAAAAGGGCTGGCTAGAAAAAAATGTGTGATAGAATTACAATAATATGCACTAATACGTTCAAATGCATGCAGTACTGACAAGGTTGTGCATGTGGTAGGGTGGCGCTGAGTAAATAATCAGAGTTCTGAGAGTTTGTTGAGAAATAGGTGGAGTGAAATACACGAATGAATCCATTCATTCCAGCCAAGGGCCTGCTCAAGGTGTGCCTCATGCCAGCCAAGCATATGAGATTTCATTACGTGCTTGAGAAAGAAGGGAGGCGAAAGAAGACAAGGGGAAATGGAGGCGGCTGAGTCTTAGGTTGTGGGCCCTGGGCCGGCAGCACTCGCATTGACTGAGCTTTGTTGGAAATACACATTCTCAGGCTCCACCCCAGACCCACTGAGTCAGAAACGCTGGAGGGGGCTCTGCATCTGTATTTTAACAAGGCCTCCGGGGACTCTGATGTAGTTAGCCTTTGTGAGCCACTGGCTAAGGCATAGGCAGAGCTGGCAGGCGCAGGTGGTGGGTAAGGAAACCAGCTTCATTGGCAGGAAAAGGCCACGTTGAAGCCGAGCACCAAGACCAGACCTTGTGCAGACTTCCTATTTAACCTTACCGACCTGGGTCTCCACAGTAATCAGGCGAAGAATATTTTCTTTCATTACTGAGTTTGGCGGTCAGCAGGGGGGCCTTGGGCAGCCACCCCTCCCCTGTGCGTTGTGTCGGGGGGACTGCATGTGGGCGACCTCGCCAGTGACAAGAATGCCAGGTGAAGTAATGATCTTCATTCTTGAAATATGCAGGATGGAAGAGTTTCTTGTGACGCAGCGGTCAGGATCTGATGTGTGTCATTAGGCCAAAGCCTGGGAGAAGGTGCCGCCAGATGTGTGCCCTGCCCTGTATCAGCCCTCAGCCTCCCGAGAAGATGGACCCTTAGGACAGAAAGTCCAACCATCTCTGATCAGCCAGCTCAGGGGAATAGTTCTTTCTCTCCCACCACCTTGCCTCTTGACAACTTGATATCCCCTGGCAAGTGAATCAAGTCCCTGCTCAGTAACAATATCGAGGATTGGTGGGAGATCAGGTGCAGTCAGGGGCTAGAAGGCTCTATTACCGGAGGTAAAACAGATTACGTTTTTCTCACAAACTACATGGCTGGTATCTACATATAACTAACATGAAGGAAATGTGCGAAAGAAAAAAATTATCCACACTCTTTTTACTAACATCCACCAGCTCAGTGTTCTCCTAGTTCCTTGTTTTCATTCATACACATGGATAATGCTCAGTAATAAGTTTTATGGTTTTGTTTGTGTATTTTAGCATTTTGCACTAGACTAACAAACATTTCCATGCATCAATGAATGTGTTTACATTTTTGTTTTGGCCTGTGTTGTTGTATTCCACATCTTAGCTCTTCCTAGACTGTCTCTGGAGATGGTTGTTACAGCAGAATCAAATCAGAAAATTCTGACAGGGTGGGCCAAGAATTTCAAACATGGAGGTCTAGGCCAAAGACAAAAGCATTTAGAAGCAAGTGAACAGTCAGAGCCATTTTTTCTCACACCAAAGACTTGATAAAGCTTGCTCACCTGGGGCTAGAAGAAGGAGACACTTTCGAGCCCCCAGACCCCCAGTCCTGAGGGTGACGCTGGACCCCTTCCTGAAAGGAGCCTTGCAGGTGGCAAGTGTCACAGAGTCGTTCAGCTCCATGCGGGAGCAGCAGGGCTCTGGGACCCCGAGAGGATGTGCAGGCCTACGACAGTCTAGAATTTCCCTGAAGCCCAGAGTGGCGCCATGATACGAGTGTAGCAAAGACAGGCTGCCTGAAGAACTTTGCTATTAGAGAATGGAAGACGACTCCGGTCCTTCCCGGATCAACGAACGAAGATGGACGCTGACGGAGATCCTGGCGGGTACAGAGGGGGGAAGTGACCTGAGGGGAAATCGAGAAGTGGGCAGAGGGGACAGCGGCAGAACAGGGGCCCTCGTAACGAACGTTACCCAGAATCGGCACCGCAGGGCCCACCAGATGCGGAACACTGAGCACAAAAGGGGCTTGAAAAGGAAAAAGTCTTGCTTAGAGAAAATGTTTCAAAGTTACACCTCCGACACAATTCACCATCTGCCTGAGTCATCCTTGTTACATTCATATAGGATGGTTTCCTGTCTCATAACATTTGATGATTAAAAGTAATTTATCCTCTTCAGGTGACTGCTGCATTTTAATCATTCTATGGTTGAAAATGGCAGTCTTTTCTTTTAACGTAGTAAGAAGACTACAGCAAAATAGTTTTCCCACATTTATTTGCCACCTCCTATTGTGCCGGACTCTGGACGACCACCAGGAATCAGAAGTCAAAACACAAAGCATATGGGGTTGGGATTTAGCTCAGTGGTTCCACCGCCTGCCTTGCAAGCGCAAGGTCCTGAGTTCGATCCCCCGTACCAAAACAAAAACAAAAACAAAAACAAAAAACAAAGCTGTGTCTCGTTGTCTGATGGGAGAATTAGGTGTGCAAGGTGATCGATCATCACAAACAATGTGGACAAGGTTCTAAAGGCATTTATAACTGGTGCCTTCTTTTAAGTTATTCCCTAGGATTAAGTCCAAAATAATAAGACCTGGGTTTATAATGACAACTCACTTTCTCACGGCATCAGTTTGATCTGCAGTGAATAAAGTTTCTGTTTTATAATGGGTGCAATATCCCCTACTGCAGAGATGCTTTCCAAGGATTTTGTTTTCATGTATGTATATTGTTGGGCAGATTTTAAACCGTTTTTAATGCTCCCTCTCCCCCCTCCTCCCCCTCTCCCTCTCCCTCTCTCCCCGGCTGTCTTGCTGTGTAATCCAGGCTGTCCCAGAACCTCTTGCCTGAGCCTCCTGAGTGCCTGAGCTACAGACACCCACCACTGCTCCCAGCTCTTCTATGATTTTAAAGCTTAGGAAATTCTTCATTTAAAGATAAGACACTGATTCTTCTCTATTTTCTGTTAGTTTTAAAAAACTGATAGGAACTTTTCAACTGTCTAATTAGTTAATCCATCTGGAATCAATTTTAGGAGTCCATTGGAGCAATTTACTTGTTAAACTGCTCTTCTTCCCTTACTCAGTAGTTGGCGCCATGTGTTAAACATGAAATTCTCCCTGTGAGGGGCCGCACTTTTGAGACATGCACCTGCTGACCCCCGGACACCGACTGGCTTGTGGTTCCTTTCCATCCGTGGTGGCCATGGCTTCGTGGGAAGGGGAGCCATTGAGGACAAGCAGAGTCTGATGTGCTGTTCGAGGCTACGCTGAGAAAGTAATTTCAATAAAAGCCTGGGGAGTCTCAGCCCTGGCTCAGAGAGCTGACGCAGAGCGGAAAGAGGAACACGGAACATGACGTGAGCGGAGTTCTCACCTTAGGAGAAGGAGAGAGGCCCTTCTGGGGCTCCCAGTAAGAGCAGGGAGAGGGGAGCAGAAAGGCAAAGGGCACAGGGACTCTTCTGCCCTTGGAAGAGGCACCTCAGGGCAAGAGAGAGCAGCGCGAATAGAACAACCAGCCCGACGGATCTGGGAGTGTGAGAGCTGCAAGTGCTTCCTCACAGCCGGGCAGCGCTCGGGAAAACCACAATCCTGGCAGAGAAACCTTTGCTGAGGGGCATGCCCCATCCAGCATGATCCCAGAAAGAGGAAGCAGGGCGACTGAGCCCCAGGCTGAGAGCAGCCTGCAAGGAGCCACAGGGCAGCAGCTGGGGGAGCGCCATCTGGTGTGTGCTGACGCGTTGTGCTTCTGGCTTCCATTGCTGTACCAAGGTACCTGCAGCTAGGTTCTTTACAGAGGAAAGAGGGTCATTTAGCTCACAGTTTAGGAGGCTAGAAGTCTAAAGAGCATGCGCCAGATCTGACAGGCCCTTCTGGCTACATCACAGCATGGCAGATGGAACCACGGCCGGAGTGCACGAGAAGAGGAGAGATCGCACGGCGAGAAGGGAAGCTAGGGCCAGAGGAGGGGCCAGTCTTATTCTGACAACCCACTCTCCTTCGAACTAGCTGGAACCCGCAAAAACCACGTAGTCCCTCTGAGGACAGCACCCTAAAGACCTGGCCTGCACTAAGCCTCGCTCTCAAAGCTCCCACTGTCTCTCAACACCGCCTCATTGAAGACCACGGGGACCAGTCCCTCAGCACACGAGCCCTGGAGAACGAGCCGCACTGAGCCGTGGCTCATTGCATGGAGGTGTGCTGCAGCTAAGACACAAGAGGAGACCTCGCGTCCAAAGGAGGAGGCTCGGGCTGTGGAGGACATAGGGCGGTGGCCAGTGCCACAGTGAGGCCCGCTGACCGGGATCAGGCCAGCTGCACCTCCACCATGAGCAGGATGAAGGCCACCTGGGTGGAGGCCGGGAAGGACTGAGGGTCCCTCAGCAATCCTGCTGCACCGACAGACACTGTAAGACGCGAGGCAGGAGGCTCCTCCAGGCTGCTCAGAGCTTGAGATTTGAATCGACTGCTTCACCTAAAGGATCTGAAAAAGACTAAATTCTCCTTAACAGAAATTAAGGTTGAAATATCTTGCCAATCACTTGGTCCCTCCTATCAACAGAAACGATCATTCAGACTACGAAAAATGTATGGAACAAGAATTTCACTTTTATTTCTCTGTATCTGAGTAATAAGTAATTTTGAAACTGTTACCACCACTACCAACACACACACACACACACACACACACACACACACACACACACACATTAGGCTTTCCTTGGACCTTTTGAAGTCAGAGCAAAACCTTTAGCATATTTGGAATGCGTGTTGTCCATGGGCAATGCAGAAAGTTTTTCCTTTTAATTGTATAGCTGGAGTTTCTGTATCCTTTGTCAGAGGAGCTCGAACCTCTCCCATGTACTGATAATCTTGTGTAACTTGTGTGGTAGCCAGTGAAGCTCCTACAGAAAGCTTCATTCCAGGACTTAAATGCAGGAGCGTGGGACGGTTGGGAAACTCTGCCAAATTCCCCTGGAAAAATCCTTGCACGTGCTCGTGTTCCCTGGCTCTTCCGGGTGTCAGCATGAAGCCTGGGACCTGGGACCGTCCTGACTTAGGCACCCTGTGCTGTCTGACACTCAGCAGTGTCTTGCTGAGGTGACTCCGGGGTCCCTGTAGCCATGGCGTCTTTCTGACACAAGGTGGCAGCAGCTGCCCACAGTTGAAAAGGCACCGCCACTTGTGGGGCCTGAGCATTTGGTGGTGGGAAAGTGGCCCATTTAGCAACCCAGGATAGGGCTCAAAGTACAGCCTCAGATGAAGGCAAGAAGGGTGTCTTAGAATGCAAGGGTGTCTGACAGGGTCGTCCTGTCCATCCTCTGCCCAGGGCAAGCCGCACACCCCTCCTGGCTGCTGTGAGAGATGCTGTCCTCAGCATGGTGACTTGCTCAGCTTACGCAACCAGACTTTTGCTCCAGTGCTTCTGGCAGCTCCTGAGAAGGAGGGGCACATTCTCCCACCACCGTGGCTGATCCTCTCAGCAAAGGCCCAAGTCCTTGCACTGAATGTGCAGATGGCCTGGCTGCGCTCAACTGGCAACGTGTTTGCTTTGCTGATGTTGCTGCAATGATCAGCTCTTCTCTGATCTTCTCCCCACTGCGGGCTGCAGTGTGCTGAAAGATGGCGGGAAGTCCTACACCTCAGGAAGACCTTACTTGGAGAAAGGGCATTGAAGGTGTACTTAGGTAGGAGGGGCATGAAAAAATAAGAAGCCCCTGGGCCTCCTCCATCCATTTCTTCCCTGACACAGCGAACCAGAGGCCGTGCGCTGAGACCACAGGGCCACAGGTGGGGGGCCTGATCCTTGAGAGGGAGTTGGAAGTGAGTTGTCAACCTCATGAAATTTCTTCTGCATGAAAAATAGAGCCCACTGTGCTCAGCCACTGCAATTTTAGGGTTTTTCTATTGCACCCACCTAGCAGTAGGAAGCCTGACTCATCACCTGGGTCTGGCTTTCCTTATCAGCTCTCAGGCAAAAACGTTGCAAAGAAAACCTCAGCTACACACACATTCAGCCAAACCTGGATGGGCTCTGGAGGTCTCCCAGGCACTGGAGAGTAACCAGACTCTTGGTTCTGTTCTCTGCCACCGACAAGGTGTGCAGCCTGGGGCAAACCAGGTGGTCTCTGTGCCTGGTTTTCCAACTGTGAGACAGGATTCCACTCTCATCTGGTTTCTGTGGAGAGTAACTGCAAACACACACAGCAGTGGAGGAGCTCCTGGCCTGTTACCACCATAGGGCCGGGGAGTAGGTTCACACCTATACTGGACACACACAAAGCGGGGGTCAGCACAGGCCTCTGGGCGCCCCTCCCAGCCTGAAAAGGGCCACACAGCCCCTCCTCCACACAGGCCTCAATTCCCCAACTCTTTCTTTCCTTCCATCCTCTTCCTTTGCCCGTTGCCAGGGGGTGCTTCAAGACTGCACCAGCCAAGACTCCAGGTCAGATTCTAACTCCCGGCCAGTCAGCAGCTGGCCACAGGGAGCAGGTCCCTCTGACAAGGAAACAGGCTTCTTGCCATCAGAATACCCAACGGACCTCAAGGCGGCAGGGCACGGTCTCCTATTTCAAACCTAGCCCGGACTACTTTCTTACAGGCTTATTCTGCTCCAGCCTGTGTAATGACTTAACATTTGCACCTGCCCGCTCCTGTGCTAGCATCGCTCCCCACCAGACCGCGTGGTCCAGGGCGAAGGACGGACCTGCTTTGCTCACTGTCCACTCTCAGGACCCAGCCTGACTCTCTGGTTCACAGAGCCCCTCGATAAACACTGAAGGACTCAGTAACCAATCCACATCTCTTCTCATCCCGTCCCCACGGCCTCTCCCTCCTCAATCTGAGCCCGTGCTGCTTGTCCCCAGCATCCAAACCCAGCACCTTCGAAGCGCAGCTTCCCAACAGGTTTCCGTTTTTCCTGATTTCTTTTCTCATGCGTTATGTCTAATGCTACGACACTGCCTAAAAACATACCCATGTCCAGTTTCCAAGCGCTTTCAAGATACACTGATGGGGCCGCGCCACGGCCGGGTTCTGCGCGGAGGACTTCCGCGTCTTCTTCAGGAATGGAGCTGGTCACTACATTTCCCCCTTCCATGCCATCCCTCTCAGGGTCGGCACTGAAAAGGACAGTGGCATTCCTACCAAGAAGGCACGAAGCGATGACGATGAGAATTTGCTTCATAGGGTCGTAGAAGTGCCTCAGTGGACGAACGCTAAAATGGAGGTCGTCACGGAGGAGCCTCTGAACCCCATTAAGCAGGACATGAAGCACTGCAAGCCACGGTACGTGGCCAACCTCTTTCCTCACAAGGGTTACATATGGAATTACGGCGCCCTCCCTCAGGTAGCATTGTGGTTATAATGGTCAAACTCTCCAGTCTTCTGAAAAAATTGCCTTGTAAATCCTGTGAACTACTTGAATTTAAATTGGTTCTGAGAACATTAGCCATAGCAATTAGACAAGAGAGAGAAAAGGAATAAAGATAGGAAAGGAAGAAGTGAAACTGTCATTATTTGCTGATGATATGATACTTTACATAGAAGACCCAAAAGACTCAATCAAAAGTCTTCTAGACCTAATTGACAGATTCAGTAGAGTAGCTGGATATAAGGTCAACACTCAAAAAACAATAGTCTTCTTATATACAAATAGCAGACCCATTGAGAGAGAAATTCGGGAAATAATTCCTTTTACAATAGAATCTAAAAAAATGAAATGTCTAGGAATCAACCTAACAAAGGAAGCAAAAGACCTCTACACTGAAAACTACAGCACTCTGAAGAAGGAGATTGAAGAGGATATAAGAAAATGGAAAGATATCCCTTGTTCCTGGGTGGGAAGAATCAATACAGTGAAAATGGCCATACTTCCAAAACTACTATATAGGTTTAATGCAATACTGATTAAAATTCCAACAATATACTTCACAAAACTAGAGAAAACAATCCAAAAATTCATTTGGAAGCAGAAGAAACCTAGAATAGCAAAAGCAATGCTAGGCAACAGAGACATGGCTGGGAGTATCACAATCCCCAACTTGAAACTATACTACAAAGCTACTGTGATAAAAACAGCATGGTACTGGCAAAGAAACAGACCCGAAGATCAGTGGAATAGATTAGAAGATGGAGAAACAACTCCAGATGTATTCAGCCACCTCATCTTTGACAAAGGAGCCAACCACCCTCATTGGAGAAAAGATAGCCTGTTCAATAAATGGTGTTGGAAAAACTGGATTTTAACCTGCCAAAGATTAAAACTAGACCCATGCCTATCACCGTGCACTAAACTAAGATCAAAGTGGATTAAAGAGCTTAAGATCGAAGTGGATTAAAGAGCTAAATATCAAGACAGAAACAGTAAACTTGCTGGAAGATAAGTTAGGTAGAACTCTCAATGACATTGGCATAGGAAAAGACTTTACGAACAAAACTTCAGTAGCATGGGAGCTAGCATAGAGAATCAACAACTGGGATCTCATCTTATTAAAAAGCTTCTGCACTGCAAGAGACACTACCAACAGAGCTAAGAGACAACCTACAATATGGGAAGAAATTTTTAGCAGCTGTACCTCAGACAAAGGTCTACTATCTAGAATACATAAAGAATTGAAAAAAATCAGACCCCCTCAAATTCAAAGACCCAATTCAAAAATGGGCATCTGAAATGAACAGACATTTCTCAGACAAAAAAGTAAAAACAGCAAATAAATATATGAAAAAATGTTCAACATCACTGGTCATTCAAGAGTTGCAGATGCAAACAACACTGAGATTTCACCTCACCCCAGAAAGAATGGCTGCTATCAAGAAATCAACCAATAACAAATGCTGGCAGGGGTGTGGGGAGAAAGGAACCCTTCTCCATTGCTGGTGGGAGTACAGACTGGTGCAACCACTGTGGAAATCAGTATGGAGATACCTCAGAGAATTAGGCTTAGAGGTCCCATTTGACCCAGCTATTCCTCTGCTGGGTATCTTCCCAAAAGAATTAAAAGAATCATACCACAGCGATATATGTGCACCTATGTTTATAGCAGCACAGTTTGTAATAGCTAAGGTTTGGGAACAGCCCAAATGCCCATCAACTGGAGACTGGATAAAGAAGATGTGGTGTTTTTTTTTATAAAATGGAGTACTACTCAGCCATAAAGAATGAGAAACTAGAGTCATTTATAGCTAAATGGATGCATAATGAGGCCATTCTCTTAAGTGAAATAAATAGGACACACTTGTAAATACCGAAGTTTCTCTAGTGTGAGAAACTGATAGTGTAAATAAGGATGAAAATGATTAAAATGAATAATTGATAATTTGAAATAGGAAAAGGTCCAAAGGTGTAGGGGTGGTGAAAGAGGAAGGGGAAAGGGAAGAAAGGAAAGGAAAAATTATTAGAAAGAAAAAAAAAATGGAAACAAAGTCTGTGTCAATAGGGAAGGGTGGAGGGGTGAAGGGTGCACAGGTAATGGGGAAAAAATAAGAACCAAGATCCATCATGTACAGGTACAAGCACCCAATGATAAATGTAAATGCATCGTATGCCTAAAATGTACCAATTAATATATAAATAATAAATAAATAAATAAATTGGTTCCAAGGACAATGTCAGTTGGAGAGATTTGTAAATTTTAAATTTTTTAATGTGTGGTTTTATTGTATCAATAAATTTTGTTTCACGCCAAAAAATAAAAATAAAAAAAAGATGCGCTGATGGGAAAATTTATCTAGAAAGAGACAACTCACAGAGTGATTCATGGTTGAATCTCCCTGAGCATCCAGGCTTCTTATCCATGTAGGGGGTAGGAATATTGACTTCCGAGGTCATCACAGTGTTTACATGAGATCATAGCAGGCATGCCGCGGACTGGCAGAAATGAGACATTCCAACAAAAGATAGTTATTTGTATTAGTAACGCTCATGACTTTACTCCACAGGAATGAGGAATGTTCGAATAAACAAACAGCAGGCCTAGGGAACTATTGCAAAAGCTACTGGAGGAAGGGGGATCAGATTTACTCCTGTATTTCTCCTTGCCAAAGGTATAAGTAGAACCAATAGGTTAGAATTAAGTGAGTTAGATACTTGTCAATTCAATCTTCCAAAAAATTACAAATATTTGAAAATGGAATTGATTTGAGTTCCTTGTTGCTGGAAATAACTAAACAGAGGCTGAACGCCTACTTTTAAAAGAAGGCTTTGAAGATGTTTTGCCTTGAATAGAGATTTGAATTATGTCACTTCCAACTAAGGTCCCCTACTCTATAATTCTATAAGAATCTTTTCCTAATTTTTCTTGCCTATGAAATTCTCTCCTTCTTTGGAAGTGTTGTTTTTAGGAGTACAGAAGTACTGTATTGAAATTGGAGTTTTTATATTCATTCCATAATTAAGTTGGCTAAAAAACAAAACCTAGATGCGTAAGGATTAAGCTTAATGATTTATGGACATAGGTTATCTTCTCAAATTAAGTAATTTTGTCAGTATAGAGCTTGAAGTTAATAGTGTGAACAAACAAGTTTATTTAGAACTTAAATCAGGATGCTTTCCCCATCATAATGTAGCCTCTCACTGTAGCAAAGCTAAATTAAACATCTGTGCTCGTTTCAGTATTTAGAAGAGAAATGGTCCTTGAGAGCCCCTAGTTATTGGCTCCTGTGGGCTCTCAAGCAAATTAGGCAGTTCACACAACTGCCCCTCTGTAAAGGAAAGCTCACTGTGCTCTTTCCAGTGTATGGACGCAGACAGGCTGAAGTCTAAAGAGAGTGGAGACATCGGGAGGGGGTGACAGGACCCTGGAACTTTGTGTGGCTACCTGGATGGATGGCCCTTAAACTCCTGAACTCCCAGAGTCCTCTAAACCTCCGCACATGCAGAATTTGCCAGCCCGTGAGAGTCAAACACACTCTCCCTCCCTAGACTTTCCACTCCCATGACAGGCCTCTCTAGCACCTCTGTTTCAGTTTGTAGGCCGCTGACCAGGGTTAGTTGCAGCGTGATCCAAGCAGTACGTGCCGTGTCTGACAAAGGAAGGAAGGGACTGCGGACCCTAGCTGAGCCACAAGTCCTGGTCAGCACTTACTCACAGAGTCAGGAGCTCATCTGGGACTGGATCCTCACAGTAGTGGAACAAGGGGCCCAGACACAACAGCTGGGGCAGGGAGCATTTACTGATTTGGGAACACATTCCAGAGAGCCAGGATTGAATGCCCTGGCAAGGACCCTGGGAGGTGATGTGCCCTCGCTGCTCAAATGCTTCTGAGAAGTGTAGAAAAAATGATGGCCAAGCTGGAGGAAGTGGACATGCCAGGACCACCCGGCAGGCATGGAGGGAGAAATGAGAAAGCAGGCTGCTGTGGACACACCACAAACCTGGGAGACCTACCAGGTGATTCTCGTCCTTAAGAAGGCCCAGAGTATGATGCCCTAAGCTCTCTGGGAAAGATCCTAGAGGGGCATATCTGGGTCATACGGAATTTCTAATTTTAATGCTTTGGGAAATCTCCATACTAATTTCCCTAATGGTTGTACTAGGTCATGCTCCCACCAGTAATGTAGCAGAGTTCCTTTTTCCCATAGCCTTGCCAGCATTTGTTACTGTTTTGGTGGTGGTCATTCTTTCAGGAGTAAGTCGGAATCTTAGCATTGTTTTAATTTGCATTTCTCTAATGAAAAATATAATATTGAGAGAAACAAAGCAGACACAAGCTTAAATACCATATGGTACCTCTCATTTGAGTCAGTCAAAGTACGAACAAAGAAAACGATAATGGATGGATGGGAGGAGACAAGGGGGTGGATCTCTTGCAGATGGGAAGTGTCCAAGAGACTAAGAGCAGGGATGAGGGGAGGAGAGGGGGAAATAGTTAGAATACAGATCGCCATGTGCAGGGACCTACCGACTTCAGTGAACACGAGCTGTATATACTGTAGATATAAGCTACGATTAATCACACCAACAAGAATGAGAAGGGGAAAGGAGAATTAGAGGAGACAAGGATCAGCAAGGAGAAGAGGATTAAAAAAGAAAGGAGCTGTGTTGTGTACATGGACCCACTCCCCAGGATGACTGTAAACTGCATGTGCTGCAAACATGTACTAATTTTAAAAAAGCCCCAGAGTACCCGCCTTTCACAAAAGCCAAGAGCAAAGAGAAAGAGAGCAGCATTGCTGAGCAGATTGGCTGGGGCGTCCTCTATGGGCCAGGGCTTATGGACAGGTGTGGAGAGAACCTGGCTTAGAGATGCCGATGGTGATGAGGCCAGGGGGCGGCACTTACCTGTAGAAGCCAGGCAGATGCAGTTATTATGGTGAGCAACAGGGCTGGTGTGGTGGCCAAGGGGACCTGACACAGGGTTATGGAAATGATTACAGGAACAGAGTTACTAGAGGCAAAATATATACTCGACCAACAAGGGTCCTGAGCTTGTACCATGACAGTTTGAGAGGCTGGACGATGCAGAGTCTGAGGGCACCAGGCCCCCAGAACGTCATGGTCCCTCACCCACTTCCTGAACCTGAGCAGGCTTTTGAACTCAGACTCAGTCGAGTCCCCGGGAGAAAGAATCCTGAAACACCATAGCAAAGAGACCCAGCAGTGACCCCATGAGTCCTTCCCAGAGGGACCCATAAATACTTATTCAGGTACACTTGGAAAAGGAGATTTCCAAATATTGCAAGGACATCTGGACACAGGGTCCAATCTGACATGGTACCCTGAGAACCAAATCAGTGTGGCTTTTTGTTCTAACTAGTGGAGGCATATGGGAGCCAGGTAATGCATATATTCCCGGCCAAGGTCCAGTACACACCCAGCAGCAAGTTCTCAGGACCCTGAATGTATGATTGGGATTGATGTAATGATCAGTTGGGTTGTTGGGTCCTGCACCTTTGGGTTAAAGCTATCATAGTGGGGCCAAATGAAGGCTTGGAAACTCCCTGTCCTCAGTAAATACAAAACAATATCACGGGGCAGGGACAATTCCAGATATTAGTACCACCCTTAAAGATCCAAAGTATCCCAGGGTGATCATTCCCATTTCTCCATTTAAGTCAATAGTTGGCACCTGGAGAAAACAAGTGGTCCCCTAAACAATGGCAGTAAACAACCACAAAGTCAACCAAATAGTAGCCCCAATTCCAGCTACTGTGACCATTTACTTGGGATGAGCAAATTTACCCGGCCTCAGGTACATGACATGCAGCCTTGATTTGGTGAGTGCCATGTTTGCTGTCCTCATCCGTGAGAGGATTAGAGACCACTTGCTTCCAAATGATGAATAGCAGCACATAAGTGCAGGGCTATGTAACTCTTCTGTCTTCCATTGTAATATAGTCCAAAGGAGTCTGGATCACCTAGACATCCTGAGGAAGGTCAATTGATCCATTATCTGATGACATTATGCTAATCATGCCACCTGAGCAAGAAGTGGCTAGTGTACTGGAGGCCTTAATTTGACACTTGTGGCTCAGAGGATGGAAAGCGAACCTGACAGAGATTCCAAAGCCTGGTGAATTAAGAATAGTTTTAATGATCAGAGCCCTCCCAGGGAATCTCCAAAGTAAGAGATAAAACATTGCATCTTCTACCTCCTACCACAATGAAGAAAGCAACACATCTAATAGGTGTCTTTGGTTCAGGAGACAGCATACATAGGAATACACAGGGTTTGGATCTGGAGTGTCCCACAAAGGCTCTTGTGTTGAAGTCTTAGTCCCCAGGTAGCAATGCCCAGAGGTAGAGAAATGACTAGATCACAGGCTCCAACCTCATCAGTGGATTAATCCATTGCTAAATGGACGATTGAGAGGCAGTGGAAACTGCAGGAGGTGGGGCTTAGTTGAAGGAAGTGGGACCTAGCTGGAATACCCTTGAGGTATCTTGTCTCTAGTACCTGTTCCCCCTTTCTGGCTGCTGTGAGGTACATAGATTTCCACTGTCACATCCTTCCTCCATGGTGGTTCTGTCTCACCAGAGGCCTATGGTAATGGAGACAGCCAACCATGGACTGAATCCTCTGAAACTGTGAGCCAAAATTTTTTTTTTAATTCTCTGTTAAGTTGTTTATCTCAGCTATGGAGAGCTGACTAATAGATGACCCATAAACCAAGCAGCAGGAAAAGCTTCAACTCTTGAGTGGGGCCCAGGGTAGGAAAAGACTTGGTAGCAACTCCAGGCTGAGCTCTAAGCAGCCCTGCCATTTAGTATGAAAGATATAGATGGTGGACATCGATATTATGTGCAGTTTTGTCAAGTCCCAGTGGAGGAATCACAGCCTGGCCACGTGGGTCCCTGTGGTCCCTTTGTAAGATCACTGTGCCGGTTAATGTTAACTGTGAACGTGACTAGATGAAGAGACTCCTGGAGGGTGGTGGGATCATGAGGTTGCGGTACTCATCAGGGGACTAATCTACTGATGTTTAAGCTACCTGTGCTGTTAGGAGCTGGTTGCTGGAGAAGTGCCTTGGGAGGGTAGCTTCTGCTATGCTCTGCTTCCAGGTACCATGAAGTCAGCAGCTGCTCCACCACACCCTTTCTCCACCATGTTCTTGCCTTAGAATCAGCCAATCATGGACTGAAACTGTGACTCATGATAAACATCTCTTCCCTTAAATTGTGGGTGCCAGGTATTTTGGCCCAGAGATAGGAAAGCTGACCAAGATATGCATAGCATCTTCTTCACTTGTCTTTCAAAAAAAAGCTTGGTGTGATACTGGGCCTTGGTAGACATGACCCCTAAACACAGGACCCCAAATGGGACCCATCTGAAACTGCCCTTCATGAGTTGAGAGCTATGACACCTACTAAGACATAAAATCAACAAAGCTTGGCAACAATTTATCATAAATTGTAAGGAGTGCATCTGGGACGGAGCAAAAGGACCTGGGAACACAGGCAAGCTGATGGACAGATAGCTAAGACCTCCATAACAACTGCCAGACTCCTCTCTCACATATAAGGGGCCATGTAGGAGCACACCGTATAACAGAGGAGATGGTAGAAAAGGTACAGCCCAAGCTTGGCCCATAGTAATTTGCTGGGTTGGTTGGTGATCAACCCAGGGCCCTGTATTTGCCAGGCTCAAGCTGCAGTGGGCCTGTAATATATTCCAATGCTTACCACAGAAGAGACAGTAAAGTACCAAGTAGACAGAATGGCTTGACCATCTGACATTGGCTAACTTCAGCCATTGACCACCCTGGAGCTGGCACAAAGGACACAGGAGGGAAGGGACCACAGTCAGAGGGCTGGAGGCTGTGCATGAGCCCAACAAATAGTACAGTCTCCCACTAGCCAAGAATAAGTTAGCTACTGGTTTTTTGGCGGGGAGGGTTGCTGGGGATCAACCCCCGGACCTCATATTTGCCAGGCAAGTGCTGTACCACTGAGCCACAACCCCAACCCTCTGTTAACTGCTAAGGCCATCAAGTATCTGCCAGCCACAGAGCTGGACACCATTGAGCTCCATTCCCCAAGGAGACCAGATCTGCTCGCTGTCCAGTGGAAGTTAGCCAGCACGTCAGGCCCCTTCCATCCTGCAAGGACCGTGATTCCTTATCGCAGGGTAAGGTTTCTTCCAGTGTCTTAGCCAACTAATCCTTACCAGTATGAAACACATTCACATCAACCCCCAGACTCAAGTCACTCCAGAAAGACTATGCTAACGCCTGCTGACCATGTTTTCCAACAGTGATCCATACCAACATCTGAGTATGAGCTATAGCTAAGGTTTCAGGCTATTGTATTCCCCTACATGAAATGCTCTCCTGGGATTCTTTACTCTGCTTTTACTGGCAGGCTGTACACAAACATAGTCGGTCTGAGCACACTCCTAACTGCCTTTGGAATGCCTTCTGCGCCAGGGTTGAACGTTGCTGGACCACAAATCTTGCTATCAGCTAAATGATGGTTCAGGCTATAAAAGCATGCCACATGCCATTATAAAAGGATTATTTCTGCTGCACAAACATTTTTTTTTTGGCATTTGGAGGAGTGGCAGATCTCATTGTTCAACTTCCTTTGTGAATATCTAGGCAAGTGATCAAAGACTTGTAATATAGGTGTTTTTCAGAAATGTTTTCCTTAATGCTTAGCATTCCAAATGGAGCTAAAAAAGAAGGTGTGTCTTTCCAGCAGATAATGAGGGTTGTTAAAAAAGCTTAGAGTGGATATGAGGAACAGAAAACATTGCAGTAATATAGAAGGCATACAAGCCTTAATTAGCAAGGGGAGGGAAGGGATTAGGTGAGCTGCATGGGGTACAAACATCCCTGTACATTGTTCATCACCGTACATAGAAAGTGTGATCAGTAGGGATTGTTTTATAGCACAGTTTTCCTTGCTTGCTTTAGATTTCTGCTTGTTGATTTTTACTTTTACTCTCTTGGGTGTGTTTCAATCGCATTTATCTTTTGTTAAAACTAGGATTGGGGTATTGGACACTGGAGGGGCACATTGGGAGTAAATAAAGCTCTTCTCAGATCTGACATTTGGTAATGCGTTACTTAGCCTGATTCTGGAGTCGGGTCCAGAACCCAGAAAGTCAACAGTAATAAACCAATGCGAAATTGCCCCTTGTGGCTTAGTGTTGGGCAAGAAAATTCAGTCACACCCCAGGCAGTGCAATGTTCACCCCTGCGACGCTTCAGAGAGGGGACGATGTGGCTGTGGGCAGAGCTTGGAAAACTGGCCTGGGTATCACAACTAGGCACTGGTCTTCAGAATGCTAAAGTCTTTAAAGAGCTGAGAAGTAGACAAAATAGGGAAAACATGCTAAGGACTCAAAGTGATTGTGTCATTTATAAAATGAAACTTGACAAGCATTTACTTTAAAATATGAGCTTAATCCAGAAGTGTTCTTAGACAAATTGATTTAGTTTTAAATCTTTCAAATGTCAAAGTGATTGAGAGAGAAGGAAGAAGAAAGAAAGAAAGAAAGAGAGAGAGAGAAAGAAAGAAAGGAAGGAAGGAAGAAAGAAAGAAAGAAAGAAAGAAAGAAAGAAAGAAAGAAAGAAGAAAAGGAAAGGAAGGAAGAAAGAAAGGGAAAGGCAGAGAAGGAGGAGGGCAGGAAGGAAGGGAGGTTGATCCAGACTCCTCAACAGATGAAAACCTCAAAGGGATTGTTTCTGAGGGTTTGATCCTTATAAAACACCTACTTCCTCTTGCTATAAACTAAGCTAATAATGCTGTCAGCTAATGTTGCTCATTGCATACTAGGCCCTTTGAGTTACACAGGAATGTCACATTTATCTACATAAGGTGTTTAGGAAGAAGGCACTACAGTTTGCTGTTTAACATATTAGGAAAACAAGGCTTACAAAGAATAAATAACTTGATCCATATGCCTTCCATACCAATTTGGGGGTAGGGGACTCTGCCTTCAGAATCAGTGAGCTCCAATGTGATGTGATGCTGCCCCCAAGAAGCTGGAAGGGGAGTCCCGCCAGGCACTGGCCACTTCCCACACCTGCATGAGAATCCCTCCTCTCTGGACAGGTCTTCAGGCTGTGCACTGCTCAGGGTTGCCTCATCTGAGGCAATGGCTGTCACTCGAGAAGTGTGTTCTGATGGGTGGGACGCTGTTGGTGGGGGTGAAGGACTGCAGCCCCAGCACTGGAGACGCTCAGTCCTCAGGTGGCAGCACACAGAGCTGGCTCAGTCACCAGCACATACCTGCACAATTCTGCCCCATCCCAGCTGTACTCCCAGCATCCCACGGGGCCCTCCCCTCCTTCCCCTGCTGCAGAGGCCAGTCCTGCCCCCGCCTCTTCTCCCACCCAGGAGAATGCCTGGAGAACAAGCTGCTCGCATGGGCTGGGGCGGCAGCGTACTCTGGAGCCACTCCTAAGGGTGAAGGGCCCTTTTCAATCGGCCCACGATGCCATCACACCCCAGCGGGGGTCCTTACCTTCAGTCTCCAGCAACTCCATTCCTGGTGCAAGATCAGCAGTTGACATCTTTCCGAGGAAAGAAGCCCCATAAGCTGTCTCACGGGGAATTACTGGGGTATTTTTAAGTGTGTCATGCCTTGGATAAGCCACACTTTTCCCCGTTCTCTTCCCATGAAGCCCATCACACTTATTGAATTGTTCTTTGCCCGCAGCATGAATTGGTAATCACCAAGCCATGGAGTCAGTGACCCAAAGGCCCAAGCTGCCTCTTCGGAGGAGCTGGAGGGGCCAGGTCAGCCAGAGGACAGCAACCGCCAGGCAGACAGCAGGGGAATTACTGTCCCGAATCTGGAAGCTTCCCTTCCCTCCTGCCCAGTGCTTGGGTCACTCGTTCTGGAGATCCCTGTGTGGGCTGGCTAAGCTGAGCATCCTGAAAAGTCAGGGACCCTGTGCTGGAAAACACCACTGTTACTGCCTTTGAAAAGTTCTGTAGGGGCAGGAGACAGTAAGGGCAGGAAGGAACCAGGACAGCCTCCTCTTCTAAGCACTAAGGCCCAGAGAGAGGGACCCAGTACAAGTGGCAGGGAGGTGAGTGGCAGCACGGTGCTCTCCCCCGGGCTTCTAGAGCTGACTCCCACTGCCTCGCAACACAGCACCCTGTTTCTCCAGGGTCACAGAGAGTGACCAGGGGACATCCCAGCACCAGCGTCTCCTGGGGGAAGAGTCCAGGGGGACCTTGTTTCCAGACAGAGATGGATGGAGAAGCCCCATGCAAGCCCAGAGAATGCAAGGTGAGATGAAGCTTTCTCCTGAAGGTTGGGGGCTTGCTCTGAATGCAGGGGGGTGAGGGTGCAGCAGCAGCTGTCACATGCGCCCCCAGGTCCCCTCCAGGAAGGTGGGCTCCTTTCCTAGAGGCTAGGTGAGGCTCCTGGAGTTCAGGCCACAGGCCTCCATGCTCCTCCTCTGCTCAGCCCCAACAGAGAGAATGGTTCCTCTGAGAGCCCAGGTGAAAAGAGAAGAGGAGCATGTAGACCATTTAGGCAAAGCTCTGCTTCCACCCTGGAAAAGAGTAAACAGCTGGTCGGCTCATGGCATCAGCCTCAAGCAGAGCGGAAGCTCTAGAGTCCCGTTCTACGCTCTTCCTCTACCCCGCCCGCACCACTTCCCTTCTTGTCTGCTTCCAGAGATGGGATGGAAGAGGGCTCAGAGGGTGGCAAAGGACTGGGGAGTCACACAGCAGCCTGCGCTGGAGATGAGGGGCTTCCAGCAGGGCGCGGGTGGCAAGGGAGCGCCCCATGGGGCCGACCCCCTGAGACACAGCGTGCTCTGACTCAGCCTGCGGCCCAGGCCACGGTATTGGCACTTCCCGCCTCCCGAAGCAAGGATTTCTAAAGGTCATTGGCAGGGAGCATAACTTGGAGACATTTGGCTGAGTGTTATCCCTCCAGCCCCCCAATCAAGAGTGATAACTTTCTGGAGACCTTTTATCTTGCACATTGTGCTTCCTCATTGCCCCTTGGAGGTGGCTTTTGCTCCTGAAGCAGAGATACTGCTGCACCACCAGGCTTCGGAGGATTAAGGAACAAGGTGGCACAGTGCAGAGACTTTGGCCCCAATCAGGGCTGCATTAGGATTTGGCACCTTCGGGAAGTTGGCGAGGGTGGGTGAGGGCACCAGCCCCAGAGGCCGCTGGACTTGCTGAATACTGACCCAAGTAGGGACAGGGGCAGGCCTGCCCAGAAGAGCCCCCCGGGAGGAGTTTCCAGGAAGTGGCCCGGACTGCCTCGGCAGTGCCCAAGAGGGGCTCTGCTGACGGGAGGGCGGTGAGCTGCGAGGAACCTGAGCGCCGAGTAAATCTGACCACTCGTGGGCCTCAGCCGGACAGAGCCAGCGGGTTGACGAGGGGCGCTGCAGGCCAATGCTCACTCCCAGCTCCCTCCTCTCTTCTCCTGCCCACTGCTCTTCCCTTCTCCCCGTCTCTGTGTCCTCTGCCTGTTTCTCCCCCTGTTCCCCTCTCTCCTCCTTTTGATCCCTCGGGCACAGTGCATATCCCAGAGAGGCCCATGGCGTGGCGTGGCTGAGTCTGTCTGTGGCCAGGTGATGGCCTGTAAACACCTGCTCTTCTCTTCTGTGTGTATTAATTTTACAGCAGTTGAGTCTCAACGTGCCATTTCCTACATGCATATGACATTCCAGTCTTCCCCTACCCACCCCACTGCTCTCGTTCACACCCTTCCCCTGGTCTCGCTGTTACTTTCCTGTTATTCCTTTTCTTTCCTAGATTCTACATATCAGGAAAGCAGGTGACACCTGTCTTTCTGAGTTTGACTAATGCCAGTTAGCACTATACTCTTCAGTTCCATCCGTTTTCCTGCAGATGACACGATTCTGTTCTTTCTGGCTGAACAAAACCCCATGGTGTGTGCATTCCACCTTCTCTTTGTGCATTCCTCCTTCGAGGGCACCTCACAGCTTCCCAGGATGGCCACTGTGGCTAGTGCAAGCATCAGTGATTAGCCTCAGCGAAGCATGAATTACGGCAGGAAGGAAAAAACAGTGGCCAGCTACAGGGTTCAAAACCTGCAGGCAGGAAGCAGGCAAATTCAAAGAGCAGATTTGTAGTCAATCCAAAGGCACCTGTGAATATCCTATGGAGAACACAGGAGGAACACAATGTGCTACCTCTTTTTAATCAGCATTCAGCCAAAGGCCGTGGAGTGGTGACCCTTACGTTGTGCACTGGAAACGTGGTGGGCTCATGTGTCATACACCACAGTGTGCCAGTCCTGCCTCAAGAGGGCACAGGGTGAGCCCAAGAGTCCTGTCCCCAAGGAGATCCCTGGCCAGGGGACAAGGCCAGAACAGGGGAAATCAGTGTGGACTGGGAGGGAGATCAGGTAGACAGGGAGAACACTCTAGAAGCTTCTGAAACAGAGCAGAAGCGTAACTGGGCGCGACAGCTACTTGGCCAGAGGTTTAATTTTAACTCCCTCTTTCGGATGGGAGGCACCTGATGCAGAACAGAAAGCTTCCCCTGAAGCAGCCAGTCCTCCTCTGCAGGGAGGAAGGGGCAAGGGAGGGAGGGAGGGAGGGAGGGGATCGCTCTCTGCCCAGGCCCAGGCCCACCACCTCTGCCACTCTGGGACTTGCCTTGTAAGACAATAACCCCACACGGAGTCTCACTACCCTGGAGGCAAATGGATCCCCAGACTGCTCTTTCCAAGACCCTGTGATTCCAACAAGGGTCTGAGCTCCCAACACGTGGTCTTTCCGGACTCTGTGCTGGCAAGTGGAGGCCAGGATGGGAATCCCACTGAGGGAGTTCTGTCTCTTCTGAACCCAGAAACCCCTGGGGGAGGGCTCTTTAACCGTGATGGCAGTGGCCCAGGCCAAATGTTCACACTGTGTGAGGACAGGGCTCCTCTCCCAGAAAGGCGCTCAGATTTATCCAGCCTCATCCCTCTCTGAGCACAGCGAGACCCTGAAGTGAGAAGATGCTCGGCCTGGGGCTGCCCGCTGCCCAACCAGCTTCCCTTTGCCTCCTTCAGCTCCTGGTTCCATTGACAGCATCTTTTGCAGGTCGCCAAGCAGGGGGCAGAATGGAGAACGCCCTTCCGTCTCCTCCTCATACTGTGTCTGCTACGAGGTGAGTCCCAGTGGCAGCCCAGATTCAGGGCCTGCAGAACCAGCCCGACGCTTCCAGGCTGCTGAGGTCCTGGCGGGCCCGGGGGGAGCCTGCACTTCGTGGCTTCCTCTCGTGTGGAGGCAGGGAGAAGCCAGAGCAGGCAGTGGTCTCCCAGTGCATGCACTGGCTCCGGGCAGAGGTGGAGCGGTACGCAAAGGTCAGAAGTAGCAAAGATTCGTTTCACTCATTCTACAAACACGTGGGGGGGTCTTAATTTCTCTGTTTATAAAGAAACTCTATGGGCAAATAAAAATTATCTTTATTCATTTCCTAATTTATTTAATGTGCACCTGTGAAGAGCTGACTACATGCCAGGCACAGGAGACAGAGGAGTGAAAGAAGGGTCTCTGCCCTACGGGTCCTTGTAGATGGGTGTGGTGAGGCTGCTCAGATGACAGATGGCCCTGTCTCCATGCAGTGCCAGCCAGATTTTATTCAGATGACAATGGGGAGCCACTGAGGAATATAAAGTATGTGTCTAGGGTACTCACTGCCTAGAATCTAGTCCCAAACAGATGCCTAACAAATTATCATTGAATGAACTAATGAATGGGTGGAAATACCATGATAACAGCGAAAAGGGTCCACAAATCAAAGTCCTAATGAATCAAAGTCTTAACGAGTCAAAGCTACTATTTGAGCAAGCACTCTTATTTCATATAGTCACAGAACTTTTGCATTCCAATCTGGTTTTCCCCTTTAAAATTTTTCTTTTTATTTATTTATTTATTTTTTCCCCTTTAAAATTTTTCAGTAAAGGTAGGTTTCCACTGCCCCAAGTCAGGCAGGCCCACGCTTTTCCTGCTGACGTGTAGTTCCAAATGAGCTGTGTTACGTCTCCGTGTTCTAATGCAGTCATTTGAAGTAGCAGTTAAGCGGTTTGGTCAGATGCAGATCTTCATTCAGAGATGTACCCTGCAGCCCCCTCAGCCCTCCAGACTAGGAAGGCTGCGTCCTGGCCTCCCTCTCCTCTGCCGCTCGCTCTGTCCCTGCCACCTGCAACCCCAGCAGGTCAGGCAGTGAGAGGAGGAGAGGGAGCTCAGGCAGCTCTTTTGGGCAGGGTGGCCAGGCAGGGGCTTGAGCTGGCTCTTCCCTCTTCCTCTTTGGGTGTCTTGTGGCCATCGGTGGCCCTAACAGCTCAGCCCTCCCTGTGCCCAGGTTCTTCTTTGGCCCCCCCACACAGTGGACCCCATCTCGGACGGCTGCGGGCTGGCCCCCCTCCTCCTGGGACCCATCTCTGTGCCGAGGAAGCCCTCTCGTCCTCCTCAGCCCTCTGCAGGCGGGAGCCAAGATCCTTCACAGGTACAAGCCCTGTCCTGAGACCTGCTTCTCAAAGCAAGCTGCCCATAGCCTCCCTCTAGCTCCCGATGGGAGTCACAGCAACTGACAGCCTCGGGGTAGCTACTGCTGGTGACAGCCAGGGGCACCCACCTCCAATGAGGGGCGGAGAACTGGCCTCAGGGCCCCCCTCCGACTACCATATGCTTCCTCAAATGCTAGCCTCTGCTCTAATTCTCACAAGCGACTAATGTGAAATTCCAAAAAACCTTAATGATTACATAATACAAGGAGCTACTGCTTGGTAACTTATCAAATATATTTTAATAGTATTGGTTAACTTTGATGTTAATAAAAATGATATGCATTGCAAGAAGAATTCTTAGCCATCTTTCTACTGTGAAGTCAGACTGCCTAGTGCTGGAGATCAATGAATCTGTACTCATCTGACATGTGACATATGTACAGCGCAGGGACTCCTAAAACCTGGCTATAAGCATTTTATTGGGGCGTCACCGCTGCTGCCTTCAGATGGCCCATTGTGATAGTAAACATTCTTACCCTTTATTAATACATCACTGTTCAACTTGATTATCAGTTGCGTGGATCGGGGGATGCTGTTTAATTAAATCTAGAGTGAGCATGCATACACCCATAGCATGCCCGACCTTAATTTTCCTGTCATTAGACCTCAGGACACACAGAATGCACAGATCACACAAGGTGCTGCTCTCCAACAGTGCTTGACTCATTTTCTGGTGAGGCTGCATAAAATTCTTCAGAAACTTTGGACAAGGAGTCTCCCATTTTCACTTGTACTTGTCATTTGCAGATCTTGCACCGAGACTCACAAATTAGCAGCCCAGCAATGCGGTGTTAAACAGAACATTCTTGGGTACAGAGAGCTAGGGGCCAAGAGCCAATCATGAGGCACCCACACCCTAAAGCAAGATGGGGAACCAATTTGTAGGACTGCAGACTGAGACTGTAAAGCTAGTCCCAGTGCTGGCCCATCGTGCAGCCACCTGGGCCATTACATATGGCTCCTTAGAGGCAGAGAGCTCCCATGAGACCACTGGAGGGGGAGCTATCAGCTGTTCGGTCCCCTTCCTCCTGCCCTGGGGCCCAGAGGGATCACTCCCTCTCACATTAGGCCAAATAAGAGAAGGAGCTTCTAGAGAACCACCCAAGTTTGTCATGTGTCCCAGGTTTCTTCTAATAGCAGGATAAGGGTGTGGCACCTGTGGCCACATGTGGGGCCTCCACCTCATGGGCACCCAGAGGGGATCGTGACCACTAACAGAGGGCCAGTGGGCTAGAAGCCACCAAGAAAGCCTTTGGGGCCCAGAAAGAGGACATCTTGGCCATGCCAGAGAACACCAAGGGCAGATTATAACTATCTATTTACCTCCTTGCTCTTCTCCGTGCCCGGTCCTGGAGGGGCCCCAAACTGCAGCTTTGAGTAGAGGAGGGGAAAGTACAGCACAGGACCCAACCTGCCACTCCTTCCCCAGGTGGCCGCCAAAAGAAGAAAGGCCCCACTGAGTGAGCGACTGCAGTGCACTCTCCTCTGACTGAGCCAGGTGTATAATTTTATACTAGACTGGACTTTCCTATCTAGGACAGACAGTAAAAGCTACTAGACATGAGACTGCACCTGTGATTTCTCCGAGGAGCAGACAAAGTTGTGAAGAGGCAGTGGGAAAGAGAATGAGCTTTTTTCGGTTTGCACTATAGCAGACTGCAGTCATTCTGTAAGCTGACCACGCTCTGCGGCTCCAGTGTGAGTTGTCTTTGGGGCTGTTGCCAAAGCAGGTGTCCATCTGCCTCGGTTGTTTCCATGTCTCTAGAAAAGTGGTCAGTGTGAAAAACTTTGCAGCTACTGGTCTAGGGGTATATACATCCTAGATCAGGCAGGCAGAGCAGGATTCTTTGGTTCGGAGGAAAAGCACACCGACATGTTCACCTCGCTCAGCATCTGTCTTTTAAATGCCATGCAAACCAGAGGTTGCTTCCGCCCTCTCATGGGAGCGACGATGGCATCTGCACTGACGCACAGTGGGATCAACCCATGATCTGCACACGATAAGTATTAGCAATGTAGTGTGTGGGGATGAGGGGTGGTGGCACACACCGGAAAGCCCAGCTAATCGAGAAGCTGAGGCTAGAGGATCACGGGTTTGTGAGCAAAAACAAACTTTGTGTTAGGAAAACCCCACTCAAAATTATGCTTCAGCGAAATGGGGGAGGGTGTAGAGTGGGAGAGTGCTCTTGACGCAGGGCCCTGGGTTCAATCTCAGTGCTGGGGGAAAAAAGTGGGCAAGATTCTCACTGCGTTTTCATGTTGTACATGGAGCCTTGCACCCTGCTCCAGTCCGTATCTTGGGGCAGCTCCTGCTTCCTCCACGCCTCAGCTCTGCCATTTCTATGTTAATTCTACTCCACTTTCACAGTCCTGTCTTCTGTCCTGACCCTTAGAGCTAGCAGAGTTTGCCTTGTAACTCCCCAATGGTGAGGACACCCACCCCTCTGTCGCCGTCAGCTGTTCTCTCCATTTGCAGCTGCAAGTACACTGAACAGCCCAAGGCTGGTGTCTGGAGAGCTTGGAGGAGCTGTGACCATCCAGTGCCATTACGCCCCCCTGTCCATCAACAGGCACCAGAGGAAGTACTGGTGCCGCGTGGGGCCTCCAATGTGGACCTGCCACACTATCGTGTCCACCAACCACTACACCCACCGTGACTACCGTGGCCGTGCAGCTCTAGCAGACTTCCCACAGAGCAGCTTGTTTGTGGTGAGGCTGTCCCAACTGTCCATGGAAGACGGGGGACACTACCGCTGCGGCATTGGGGACAGCAACAACAGGCTGTTCTCCAGCGTGAATCTGACTGTCTCTGCAGGTGAGAGCTGATGGCCAATGGGCTGTGCTTGGAGAAGCTCAAGCTAGGAAGCAGTGGTGGCAAGAGAAAGTTTGCAGGGCCAGGAAAGCTTTAGGCCTTGGAGGAGTGAGCTGAAAGGCTGGGCCAGGGCAATGGCTCTAAGAGGCAGCCTTTCCTCATGGGAGGCAATTTCCAGAAAGAAGGGAGGTATTAGGAAAAAACAACTGAGTGCACCCAAATTCCCCCACCCAACTCTCCCAACACCGGCTAATCAGTCAGCTTCCTGTTGCTGGCGCACAATACTTGGCACTCACAACGTAAAGGAGGAGAGGTTTAATTTGGCTCATGATTTCTGAGGATTCAGTCCATGGCAAGCCAGCTCCAAGGCAGAAACATCAAGGCAGAAGGGCACGGCAGGGCCAAAATGCTTAGCTCGTGGTGACTGGGAAGCAGAGCAGGGAAGCAGTGCCAGAGAGGAAGGGATGAGGGACCAGACTCAGACTCCAAGATCGCACCTCCATGATCACCCAGACACACCCAGATGTGAGCTCCACTGATCCCTGGGAAGATTCCAAAGCCAATCAAGTTGACACTCCACCCGAATGGCCATACCCTGGATGTTGTGGAATATATATTTGGAGATTGTTCCAGGAAGGTAGTAAATTGGATCATATGGCATCTTAGGGTCCTGAGGGCAACATATTGTGGCATACAGATCAGGGGTAGCACTGCAGAGCAGCCTGACAGACAGAAAAGAGCCGGGACAACCTCTTCCCTGACAGACCCTTCCTCGGCCCCTCTGCAGACAGCAGGCAGCCCCTAGGCCCAGGCCCTGGGGACAGGTTCTGGAGGGTTGGTCCAGAGCAGGCACCCAGAGTACAAGCAGGGACACCAGGCTTTGGAAGCCACAGTCCATCAGGACCGCCAGCTAGGAGAGCAGTTGGGCTTTATTGGATGCTTCTGTCCCTGCTGCCACTGCTGGCTGCTGTTTGGGAACTGCAGTGCTTCTCTTCCTTTCTCTCAAGAGGAGACCCTGATAGGCTGAGGCCTCTGGAGAAAGCAGACGCACGGGGACCTGGGGCAGCGGGATGGAGACTACGTGGGCCTGGGAGAAGGCCATAGGAGTATAAGATATCAGTATTTGCATGAGATGAGAGAATATCTATATATATCCATGAGATGGGAAAATATAGGAGACGAGAGAATAATTCTGAATATATCCAGGATCCTTACCTTGCTGTTGTATCCCAACATATCGGCCAAACACTGCACCTCTTAGTGAGGGTGCGGCCTGTTTAACAAACATTTTAAACCCAGTGCCCTTTGCTAAATCCACTGGGCAGCCTGGGTAGCCTCTCCCTGTGCTCTCCTCTGGCATTCCCACAGGTTCTTCCAGCACCATCCCTACAGCCCCTGCAGCTGCTGACGCATTCCTCACAGCATCCTTCAGGACGGCATCGCCAGCAGCCGATAGATGGACTTCAGGATCTACCCAGACTCTGGAAGGACAGAGGACGAAGTGGGACAGAGTTGTCCCAACTACAGAAACCAGGAGAACCACAGCTTCAGCTAAGAGAAGACAAACCCCAGGGACAGTCAGGGCAGTAGCTTTGGGGACAGATAGGGGTGCAGAAGGTTCCACTGAGGCAACCGTCCCCGTCCCACAGAGTCCAGTTTCCAAACTCAGAGGCGTGTCCACTACAACAGAGGATGTCTGGGGATGGGGCACTGGGAGCATGGTAACAGAGGGGACTGGGGTCAGTGAGGGTGGAAAAGAGGTGACAACTACTGAGGCCAGTAAGCCAGGGGAGCAAACAGAGACCACTGAGACAGCTGTGGATGCAGCCAGGAAGAGCACAGAAACCACTTCGCCACCAGCCCAGGCCTGGGAAACTCTACCAGAAGCAACTATGGTCTCTAAGCAACAAGCGCTGGTCTCCGCTGAAGGAGCAACCCCGGCTGCAGGTCCATGGACCTTGGACACCACCCGCAGAGAGACAGCATCTGTGGAAGGAAGCACCGAGGCGGAGCTCAGCAGCGCTGCTGGAGACCAGGGTCCCCAAGCAACGACGAGTCAGGGCCCAGCAGCGCGACCCCAGAGACCCCCTGGCAAGGAGTCCTCCGAGAAGAGGTGAGGCCCAGGCTCTGCTCTGGTCCCCGCACCTCCCTTCCCTCTGCTCAGTTCTGGCCCTTCGTGCCTGCAGGACGTAAAGGGCAGGGATGAACGTCAGACACCGGTGCTGTGCACCCTGGGAGGAGGCTACCTACGTATTCCCATGGAGTTTGCAAGCGCAATATAAATGACAGAATGATCACAGTTTTAGGCTGGAACATTCCAGACCTTTTTAAAGTTAAGATAAAGAGCAGATGGTCCAGAGAGAGGAGCACTGAAAGCACAAGGAATGATGGTAGTGGAGCCCAATGCCAAGGCGGAGTCCCTGACCCACAGTGTCCTCTTTCTTGCTGTGGGCACAGCACTCGGGAAGGGGGAGGAGGACAGGGGCTGGGGCTGCAGAGCCTGGAGATGACATTTCTACTTTTTTTTTGGTACCGGGGATCGAACTCGGGTAATTGCGCTCGCGCAGCAGGCGGCAAAACCACTGAGCTAAATCCCTGGCCCGAGATGACATTTCTAGTTCCAGCTGGGCTACCAACAGCCGTGGTCTGAGGGTGGCCAACTTGGCTCGGCTTCTCCACCTGTGAAACAAGCGAGGGCTGGGGGGCAGCGGTCTTCAGCCTGTCCATCTCCAACCTCCCTCTCCTGTGTTCTTCCCATCCGGCCCTGGCTCCTTCCAGTGCTTTTCCAGAAGATGAAAGCGGCTCATGGGCCCTGGCTCCAGTCTCCGCCATGCTGGCTCCGTTTCTGTTTGTGGCTCTGCTCCTGTGGCAAAGGCGGCTCTGGAGGAGGAGGAGGAGGAGAAGGAGCTGTGAGTGAGTTTACATAGCTCCAAGGCTGGGGAAAGGTGTGCTAGGTCCTACCCCGCACCCTGGGGGCTGGGCTGGGTTAGAGTCAGCGCTAGGACTTCTGCCCACACAGAGCTAAATTCTTGTCTGAGGCATTCGACCACATTTGGCGTCGACCTCTTCTGCATTTGTCTCAGTAGCAGCCCAGAGCTGAAGGAGAAGCTCTCTGGAGATTGGCAGGATCTATGTTAACCAGAGGGATGGAGCAACCTAAGCAGCCTCAGCGGCAGAGGCAGGAGGGCAGGGCCCAGCCCTGGGCCCAACTCTGCCTCAGGCACCCTTTGGTACAGCCCACTGATTTCCTCTCAGAGCGCCGTGCATACCAGGCTTAAACACACTAAAGCGAGTGCTCCCAGGTGTACAGACCTGGTGGAGACAAGACGAGCAAGAAGAAGAGTCTGTGGCTCTCAGAGCTGGGCCCCAAAGGCTTGGCCCAACCACTGTGGCTCTAAAGCGCACCCTTCCGGGTGGCGTTCTCAGAAACTTGCATGGGGCGGAGGTGTTCTCAGGGAATCAGGTCCAGCACTGTCTGCCCCAGAATCTTCACAGTCTTCCCTGTGTCTCTGCAGCTCAGGGAGCAGAGGGGACACCGAGAATCGCCCTGATCCAGATGACACGTTTCCTGGAGCTGAACCACCAACCAGACCAACTGCCCAACATGGAAAGGGAAATGCTGCAGCGTGACCCTCCTCATCCTCCCCAAGCCAGCCTGACTGTCCTGGAGGAGGACCCAGGACCCTGAGCAAGGGAAAGGGGAAGGGCTGGGTCATGACGGAAGGAGGAGGACCAGGTACCTTCGTGCTCCTCCACCCACCTGGGGAGAAGCTAATGGAGTTGGAGCTCCACCTGGAGAAGCAGATGTGACCATCTTGACCTCATAGCCAAAGGAGACAGGATGCCTCAAATGCTGAACACTGGAAGAGATCACCTAGGAAAAATGGGGAATTTCCATTCCTGGATGTCTGAAAAGATAAGAGACTTCCCATCAGTGTGGAAAATGACAGCTTCTCTACCAGCATTCCCAGCTCTCTCTGGGCACCCCCTCTTCTGACCTCTCTCTGTCAGTGCTCTGCCTGCTGCTCACATCTAGTCTACTCCAATACACCCATCTTGCCTGCTCAAGTAAAGGCTAAGCCCCTTTAGCACACTGACTGTGTTTTATCCATCTCACTGTGTCTGGAAGTCACTACACAGGGCTCAAAGAGGTCCCTCAAAAAAGGAGACAGTGACCTTACCTCACCCAGCCCGTGGGGTAGGTTGTAGCTTCTTTACTTATGCCACAGAAAAGAATTACTGGACGCATCAGTGAGAAACAGATTACTAGGCAGAGCTAAAGAAGTCTACAGGCAGGAAAAATAAAGCATAGGTCTTCAAGAGAGAGGCACGTTACGGTCTAGGTTTGGGAGTTTTTATGTCATCTTCAGATATTCTCCAGATTGGTGACCCAGGATGTGTGTGCCTGCTTTCCGTCAGGTCACCTGTTTAGTGGGCTGTGTTAGAATGCAACTATTTGCACCCAGAGAATGTTCAATTCAGTGGGACCCCAGTAAGTATTCATGACGACTGGCTGGCTGGAAAGACACCAGTTTGGTGGCCTCTAGGGACCTGCCCAGCCAAGCGCTCTGAATGCCCCTGGGCCTCTGCCCTTCGTGTGGGAGTCCCCTAAGATGGTCCTTTCAGCAGGTCTCCCTGCACTGAGACCAAAGGGAAGAGCATCCATTGCTCACATCATCCCGCCCCATTGGGACTCATCCTGGTTATGCTGCCGACCTTGTGACCCAGTCAAGATTTTCTGGGATTTTCCTAAACTCATGGGTATTTTTTAGTAGATTTTCACCTTCTTTGTAAAAGTTCTCTTGTTCGATTTCTTAAGAATCCTTGATATCAAGGACTAACAACAAAGCCAGAAAATGGTTTGGGGGGTAGAGCGGGGGACAAAGGAGAGGAGTTTTATTTGGATTTTGCCTTATAATCACATTACCTCATGTCTGCTAGGGAGCTTTCTCTCCATCCTTGACCTCACTGTCTTTTCCAGAATCGCATCTGTTCTTTTCCCTTGCCAGATGCTGTCAAGGACTCTGAGTTTGGACAGAGGAATCTTGGAGCAATGGAAGCAGAAGGGAGAGAAGGCTTCCAATGCCAAGTTAAGAACTGTCAGGAGAACATTTTCAGGAGGCCCAGCTCTCGCTCTGAATTGTCGGCAGCATCTGACATCCTTGAGTAGCCCTTCACCATTTCCGGTTCTAAACCCAGAGGCGCCACCAAGAACCCCAGAGAGGCAGTCTCCGCCTTTGAGAGAGACACGTGTTGCTTGGGACAGGGTGGGAAGTGGCACGCACCTAGCCAAATGGATGGTAGAATTTCAGAGCGGAGAGATCCTTAGAGACTAATGAGTCTAAAACCCCCAGGCAGAAATGAGGGGACTATACCAGGGCCTGCGTGGCGGAGGGGTCTGCAGAGTGGGAGTCCCGGTGGTGGGAGATTGAGAAAGGACAAAGACGAAGAGATACAAAAGAACAAAGAGAAGCAAAGCTGGGGCCAGGTAGGGCTCTAACTCCTGATGGGAGAAAAAGACCCCAGGCAACTGCAGCACCTTTA
This sequence comes from Heterocephalus glaber, assembly GCF_000247695.1. The sequence goes on from NW_004624807.1 coordinate 4,536,853, forward strand.
TTTGTAGTGTAGAGATAAGAGAAGTGCAGGGGAAGGCAAAGGGGCTGGTCTGTAACCCTGTAACCGGAGCCCGGAGAGTAGCTAAGGTCTGCAGGACGTCATGCTTGAGGGTTTTCTGGGGAATGGACGGGAGGAAGATGCATCCTCTCCTCAGCCAGGCCTTGTTCCACCACGCCCTCTTGTCACCTGTTCTCCTCCTGAGGGACCCTGCCTCATCCACAGGAGGAGGCAAGTTGGGCCTGGCCAGTGCGATCTACAGCACAGCGCTCTCCCAGAACTAACATCATTGACTTAACCCAGCTGTTGACAGCAGAGTGAGGACTAGAGGCAAGAAATCGTGACCTCGGTCTGGTGCGTCCCCACTCCACCACTGCTAAGCAGTGTGTCGAAGCAAAACTAATTACTACACCCCCGATACCACAGTCCTCTCTCCAGACTCTTTTTGTGCCCACTAAACTCTCTCAGGGACTTGCCTGGAAAACCCTCAGACCAGGCAGGACAGACTTCCTTATCCCGTGCCAACAGGAAGGTGAGCAGGCCCCGGTGGGCATGCAATTCAGCCAAGGCCACTTAGCTTATTGACAGGGCTGGGCTAAGAACTCGGCCGTTAGCTCCACCCAACCGCTGTTTACCAGAGGCGTCCACGGAACACCAGCCTCTCAGGATGTTAAGGGGTGTTCATGGGCAAAGCAGGTTTGATAGATCTAACTAGTTTGGGGAATGCTAAGGTAAACAGCAAACGCCTTAAGCTATGCAGATTTCTCAGAGCCTTCCACCTCCGAAGGAACATCATAAACGCCTCTGAAGGTGGGAATGTTAGGCATGTCTCCCAAGCCCGTTAGGGAGGCTATGATGTTTTGTGAAGCAGTCTCACTGCACTGGAATCCCTCAAATCACTCCTTAGGGAAGCCCTGAGCACTAGAGCAGGGATCAGCCAGCTTTCACTACAAAGGACCAAGGTGTAACTGTTTCAGGCTTTGCAGGCCTCGCTGCCCCTATGGTAGCCCCTCGGTTCTGTCTGTGCAGCACAGGAGCAGCCAAGGTGGCTCATTCACCCATGGCTGTTGCTGCGATCCAGCAGAACCTGTTTGCAGAAACAGGAAGAGACTGCATTTAACCTTGAGCCATGACTGGTCAACCCCTGCCCCAATTCTTGAGGACTTTGCGACTCTGCCCTCTCTGGTCCGAGGGTCAGACCCTCCTCTTCAAGAGCTTCCTGGATGCCCTCTCTGGGACCTCTCCTTCTCTGAACTGCTCTGATACTTTTTGTTTGGGACAGAACAGCTAGAGCCTGTCTGGCTGCCCCATTTGGTGGGGGAGGGGGGGAGGGAGGGACAGCCAGGCACCACGAGTGCCCAGAAGCAAGGATGTTTTAGAGAAAGCTAAGATGTGGCGGTGGGAAGAGCCAGTACAAGGCCGGAAGAAAGGCCCAAGAGCTTGGAGGGAGGCAGAGATAAGATGTGGAGGTGCAAGGAAGAAAGCACACCGGGACCGTCCCACTGTTTACAGCCCTCCTTTAGGGGCCAACTGCTGCAGGGCTGGGGCAGCAGCTGCGCTTAAAGGGCCAGAGGCGAAAGAGCAGAGCAGTTCAACTCCACTGCTTGGTAACATCAGAGATTCCTTTTTAAATATCACCTCATAGCCCCAGCTAGAGCAGTGGCCCCACCTTGCCACGGGGCTAGAATGAGAGGAGCCTCTGCTTTCTAATGCAGGAAGCAGAAAAGCCACTGATTTTCATGAGATGGGGCAGCTTCCCAGGTCAGGGCCAGCTCCCCTTCTGTCAGTGCAGCTGCTGCTTGATCATGTGTGTCTACATGGCACATTCTGCAGGGCATTTGATGCCACATCTCTGAAAGGTGGCAGTGGTCGTCCCCATTTTACAACTAAGAAAGCCGAGGTCCAGGGAAATGAAGTAGTTATGCAGCGGGGAAAGGGCAGGCTGGAACTTGAATTCAAGACAGTCCAGCTCTGAAGCCTATATCCTCAGCCTCTGTGCCGCCCTGCCTCCCTCTTTGTTTGGATTTATTCCCATTTAGAGTTCTACAGGTTTGCTGCTTTCTGTCTTTTTGGCTTGTGTATGAAAAGTTACATAATCATTTCCTGTAATTTGTGATCTCTAGTCACTAATTAGCTTATTCCTTTCCTGGCCTAGTGAAATGTTAAAAAATTAAAAAAAGAAAGCAATTGGAGGAGCCAGGCTGAGAGCTAAAATCTCAGACACTAGCCCTGGTATTTGGAACAAGGGCTCAGGTGTTAGTGACCCATGAGGGTGGCTGTCTATCTCGGTTACAGAAACAGGTGCGCCCTAAGCCAACACTTCCCTGCTGTCCACCAGCACTCAGGGGTCCCTTCTCTGTATTCAGTGTGGTCTGAGAAGCACAGAAACCACTTCCTAGCAGCCACAGTCAGACACTGCCTGCACTGAGAAGCCCAGGAGTCTTGGGAGGAGAAGCAGACCTCCGCCGTGGAGGCCTGGACTGGCACTGAGCAGAGACCAGGGCCTCTACACAGCAGGAAATGGATGCCCAGTGTCACCCCACTGTCCATTCCTCATTAAGTGACACAGCATGGCTTACAGGTGCTGGCCACTGGGCCAGCGGGACACCCTGTGTCTCCTGGGCCCCTTTCATGAATGACACAGCACTGATTAGGATCCAGACTCTCTGTGTTCCACCTCTTCCAACTTCTGGCCTCCTGCTCACCCCTCACCTAGTTGCCTTCCGGATCCAGAACTACCAGTTCTGCTCTGAGCACCGAGGTTCACACCAAGTTCACTTCTCTCCTGAGTTGCGAGTTCCTGCCTCCCCACGCTGAGTATTTCAGGCAGAAGGGACAGAGTTGGGCTGCCATGTCCAAAGGGGTTTTCCAAGTTGCCCAGCAATTTGTCTGAATGTTGCAATTCACTTTGGACAAGCATTCTGGAAAAGAGGATCAAAGAATCTGTTTCTTGGGGTCTGGGGTGGGAGGGCAGTGCGCTTCCCAGAGGCAACCTCCTGAACGTCTCACCTGCCAGCGGTTTCCTCCCTCACCCCAGCAGTATAGCACAACCGAAGAGTACTCACAGCTCACAGCGCATTGCCAGAGAGCAAAGACTCCCCTCCTACAGAGAGGCACAATGAGGCTCAGATGGGCACAGAGTGCAGTGTTTACAGGGGCTATTTTTCTAGTGGTTGCCTGCCAGGCACACCTTGGGCTGAAGGCCAGGCCCAGACCAGGAACAAGGAAGCACTAAGAAGTCTTCAGAAGGACCCCAATGGCTTAGGAGAGGGGCTGGGCCCTGTCACCTGAGACTCACCTGTTGACTTTGGATGTCTACTCTTAAAAGTCTTCCTCTTTCCACTCCTCCCTAGCCAGGGTGCGGAGTAAGAAAGGGCAGGAGAGTGGCTTAGTAACCTCAGAAAATGTTTGTCTCTACCTCACAGAATCAGAGAATAAAAGCTTTTTAGAAGTTGGGGATTGGGGATTATCCTAAAGGGGAATTGAGAGGGCCCTTGGACCTTGGCCAACTTTCCATTTCCATTTCTTTGGTGTTCAGTTCTACAGCTCCCAGCTCCCTTCTCCTCAGGGCGAGCCTCCGCCCCTCCCCTCCTCTGCCTTCACTCCGGCTCCTACTGAGTAGGAAACAGTACCACAAGCCCTCCGCCCGGGGTCTGCAGGAGTACGCCTTTCACTTTGGGATTGAAGGAGCTAAGAATCAAGGTGAGGGCCTGGACACGAGGACAGTGACACAGGGAACAGGTACCCATGACGGAGTAAGAGATCGGAAGCTCACACACTAAGTTTGGCCAGCAAGTCACCCTGCAGCCCCATTTCTTCTCTTCTTTGGCCTCCCTAGCCTCCACCACTCAGCTTGTCATCCTCTGATGTTTCCCTCATTGGCACAGGGCTGCCAGCGTGTAGACACTGTACCCTGAGTGCCTTAGGAAGGAGCCTGCCAAGCGCCTGTAGAATCTCCCAGTAGTCAGGGAAATGTAGAGTTCTTGTAATTAATCCTCCTCTCTCCCACACCTGGAAGTCTCATCTGGAAGAAGGCTGAGCCCTCCACACGTAAGCCTTAAAAACTCGCCCAAGCCCAGCTGACTGGACTGTTCCAGTTCCAGCTCTCCGGTGAGATTCCAGGCAACGGTTACACGCGGGCTGTTGTTAGCCAACAGCACATGCTGCCAGCTGAGCAACAAGGGCATCAGTCTTATCCCATGCTCTTCTCCCCAGCTCGAAAGGCAGAGCAGGAACAAGAAGAATCAATGCTGTGTTCCTGCCAATTCCAGCGTTATCTGTTCGTGGGGTCAGTGGGTGATTGGTGTCTGAATAGCTCCAGACATTCAATATCGGCCACAAAGATGCAAGGACTGGCTTGGGCAGACTCACTGTCACAATTCTATTTTCCACTAATTAATATAAAAATGACTCTGTCTCAGGCTTGATAGGGAATGCTGGATTACAGGGCTGGCCCGCCTGGGATTAAACATTGACTCCAGACAAAGGTTAAACATTGACCCAGCCACAGACCTGCTGCTGGGAGGGGAGACCTGACTGCAAACAGCATTTCGTCTGTTCACTCCTATCTTGCAGGTTTGGCAAAAGCAACAGGCACAAGAAGCATCCATCCTGCGTTGTGCCAGGTGGGCGAGGAGAGTGGAGAAGGCCTGCATGGCCTGAGGCTCCTTTCTCTACTGCGGGTTGGGTCAGCATCTTGGAGCCTCAAGCGAATGACCAAAACCTGAAAGTTGGATCCGTGTGAGCCTGACTCTCTCCAGTTCTCTCTGGATCACCCCAGGGTGTAAATATATTTGCTCTCTGTATCAATGTAATCCAAAAGATCTTACCTGAGAGAAGGCTCTGGGAAGTAAAGGAAATGTCACTGCTAGAAAATCCTGGCAATAGGCCATCTGTGCACCCTCCCACTGCGCACCCTGGGGAAGGCGTTTTGCGTCTTTCCTCAGACCTTTGCCGTTCAGCGGGGCCATGACACTCGGTGATGTTGAACCACAAGCACCTCCTAGTTGCCAGCCACTGTGCATATCATACTTAAACTTTATAACATCCTTATGGGGATAGCACACTTGGGCCCAAAGACATTAAATAATTTGTCCAAAGTCCCATGGCTAGCAAGTGACGAGGCTCGGATGTGAACCCAGGGCTGCCTAGGTGCAGAGCAGGGCCCTTCCCATGTGGCTTACTGTCTTCTGTCTGGTGCTGCTCCATGGCAGTGCTGTATGTGGGTGACAAAGCCTCAGCTGGACCTGTGTCCTTGGGGAGTAAGGATGCAGATTCTTGTGTCTCTAATCTCCCTGGACCTTAACTGGTCACAGTCATAGTAGATGCTTATCATAGGTTTCTGAAAAACCTCTTCTCCCAAGCTGTGTCTATGTCCCGATCCCAGGAACCTGTGAATGTGACCTTATTTGAGAAAAGAGCCACTATAGACATGATTATGTTCAGGGTCTTGAAATGAGAACATCATCCTCATTATCTGAGTGGGCTCTAAATGCCATCACAAGGGTCCTCACAAGAGGAGGCAGAAAGGTGTCGAGACACACACAGAAGGCAAAGCAGTCCTGGAGGCCAGGGTCAGGGGATGCGGCTACACACCAAAGAGCACCGAGGAAGGCCAGGAGCAGCCAGAGGCTAGGAGGGGAAACGAACACATCCTCCCCTAGAGCACCCACAGGGAGGGTGGCTCTGCTGACACCCCGATTTTGGATTTCTGGCCCCCAGAGCTGAGAGAGAATGCATTTCTGTTGTGTAAAGCCACCAAGGTTGTAGTTCTTGATTACAGTCCAAGGCAGCACTCAATCAAAACACAGAATCCTAGAAATGGAAGGGGCATGGGAACCGTTTGGCCTTGGCCTTTCCATTTAACAGACCAAAAGCCTGCAGATCTGAAGGAGGAAGAGATTTGGCACTGGTCGTCCAGCCAATCAGAGGCAGAATCAGGACAGGATACAAGTGAGCTGGCTCCAGAGCGCTGTCCCTGACTCTCTCCCCTGAGGCCCAGTCAGGAAGGGCAAATGAGGACTTGTACTTCTTGTTCTCTCTCTATATCTTTATAATATATACAGATATAATATAGATATAATTTTTTAAGCATTACTTTATAAAAGGAGGGTGGCTTAAGCAGATGAAGTGATGGCAAGATAACCACTGCTGTTGATGTCATGGAGCTGGGCACCTGGACCCTCTTGCCCAGTGCCTTCTCCCCCAAGATCAGTCACAGGGGCCCTGAGTTCCAAATGGGCAAACCACAGTGTGAGAGGGAAGCTGCTGACACCAATCGTACTACTAGAGTGTGGCGAAGCCCTAAATAGGTCACAGGATTTTGATTTCCTGATTCCCCACCATGTTCTACTTTTCACTTTCCCCTTTCTCTGATCTGGGCCCATGAGGTCGGTGGGCCGCGGGTCTGTCGGGTATGTGGGGCGTGTGTGGCTGCATGCGACATAGGTGTGTGACACGGTCCTCTAATGCAGCCTGGAGGCCACTGGGAACATGCACCAGGACATGATCGAGCACGCTACCCACTGCTGTGGGAGGATGGAGCTGAGAAAGAGAGCTGGTTGCACCTCCAGGCAGTGCAAGGAGTCGTGGTTTGATGGACGTCCCTCGCCCTTCCCATGGGCCTTTGCTCCTCGAGTGTTCATGCTCATATTCAGTGGCCTCCTGACCCTTCCTGCAGACCAGACAAGACCCAAGTTACTCCCTGCTTCAGGGGAAGTGGATCACTGCCAAATAAGAACACATACTCTGCAAATATCTTGACTATTGCGTTCAGATGGACAGACGTGTAAGGAAACTTTTGGAAGGAGCTGGTACCTGGCAGAAGCAGGCTTGGCCCCCACTATCTGTGCACAGCTCTGTCTCCTCTTATGCCCCTCACTGGATATTTACATTGGAAGAGGGAGGAAGAAAATTGCTAAAGAGGAAGGGAGCTCAGTTACTGATACTCTGTGGCCTCCCACCCTCCACCATGGGGCTGAGCCCAGGCTACAGTGCACAGGAGAGGACTAACAATGGTAGATATCCAGGTGGATTCGAGAATCCCAGAGCCAGTGGGGGATTGCACCTTGCCTGTCCTACACAGAACCTGGGTGGCCTGCAGTCTTACCAATACTCATTGCACCCCAGGTATATGGCCACAGAAGGCAAGCATTTTGGGGGGTACTCAGCTCTGCTGCTGGGGATCTTCCAGAGGCCCCAGAAGGATACAGTTCAGGTACAAGCAGCCGAGTAGGAGCTGAGGGGTCTGGCAGTCCTGCCAAAGGGGCTGAGCAATAGGACAAGGGGGACACAGATTGGACCACAAACTCTCAGGATGAAGAGCAATAAAGACCCGCTGACCAGGCAGGACAAGTTACATCTTGGTTGAGGGAACCATGTCCTCCCAGAGCACAAGGCCATTACGGAGATAAAGGACTGAAACAATGGGCCAGTCCCTCTTCTCACTGTCCCACGTGACCACAGGCCACCCCAGAGGAGAGAAAGGACAAATCAAAAGAAACCCAGAATAATACTGACTTTTAATCTGGAATGAAATGACCAAGGTATCAATGAATTAAACCCGGTTCCTTGGGAGTGACTATGGAACATTGGCCTGAAATTAAGCTCCATAGTAGAAAATACGGTTTCCTTTCTTTGCTATTGTCATCTGTGATCATGGGTTAATGTGCACTAATGAGTGAGTGGTTAGCTAAAATAAGACTCAGGCCTCTGACTTCCCTGTATTTCTCCAGCCCTGTTTCTCCTTTTCTCCTTCCCTGTCTGGGGTTTGGCCTGTAGGGCTCTGCAGGGAGAGCCGGCTCACTCGCACACAGGTAGGAGAGGGCAGGACTTCTGCGTGTGGGAGTGGGTGAGGGGTAGGGGCTGTGCTGCTGTTTGGGGGAATGGAATCCACTTGTGCGACACGGGACAGCTACAGTCACCTGGGGAGACCCGGACACCTCATGCCCTGGGAAACTGTTGAGGACTGACTGTGGCAGGGAAGGAAGCTGCCCCTCCACCCGGCAAGCCAGCGCCTCTGCCATGTGGGGCTGAGACTCGGGACAGCCCAGCCTTGGGGGAGCCCGGAGCAGGCAAGGAGAGGGAAGGGAAGAACCATGGCCTCCTGGGCTCCTGCTCTGGGAGCTCTGCCTGCAGGGCTGGTAACGGGGCCTTGCAGAGGGTGAGTAGGGGGCGTCTTGGTCCAGGTTACGCATCCCAGGGAGCTGGGGGAAGAGCGTGTGCCCTCTCGGCCGGAGGTGTGAGGACCAAGGGCTAGAAGAGGCTCGGCGGACTGTGTGGGCAAGCGAGTGTCAGCTCCACGCCCTCCCTTAGGCCAGGCGTTTTACACAATCTAATGTCTATGTCCTCTACCTGTAGGTGTGGTGTCACTGTCCCTATTTTCCAGTCCGAAAGGAATATCAAGGCGACTTGCCTAAGATCTTGCAGCTAGAAAGTGACAGAGCAGGATCTTCATGTTAGAGGCTGTCGCACATTCTGCAGCTATAGTGATGGAGGATTCCCAAGTCGCAGAGCTTGCCCCAAGGTCAGGGGAGAGCAAATGGAGGCAGACAGTTGAGCTGAAGTGAAAGGAAAGCAAGAGATCTGAGAGTCACGTGCCCTGCTGGCTGCTGGCCCTATGGGAAAGTGGCCCTTTAAGAGCCCAGGTGTGGGTCAGTCCCTGAGCACAGTTTCAGTTTTGGCAGCAGAATCCAGTGCCCTGCTGGCAGCTCCTAGAGAGGCAGGAATTACGGACTGGCCGGAAGGCTGCACCCTGGTCCTGGAGCAGTGGGAGAAAGGAAGTAGCTAAAAGTAAGTGTGGCTGCCTGGGCTCCCTGGTCAGGATGCTCTCTGGGATGGCAACCCCACATCTCCAGCTCTCGGGCCGGCAGGAGAGGGTGAGGGCACGGGGCAGCAGGCTGCCGGCGGTGTGTGTGGGGGGGGGGTGCGGCCTTGTCTGCGAAATATCAGCGGAGGAGAGGAAACGACTGTGGTCAGCACGACGCTTTCCCGTTGAGCTTGGTCTCCAACTCCCCTTACTTCTCTGGGGTGGATGAATTGTGTGACCTCAGGCAAGTCACCTAGTCTCTCGGAGACTCAGTTTCTTCAATCTGTAACAGTACCTTCCACTCTAGGTTGATGTGTGCTCAAATGAGAAAGTATGTGTGAAGTAGCTTTGTGACCTCTAGAACAAAATAGCGATTATTTGCTGTTTTTCAGTGTAGTTCAATTACTCGGGGATTCACAGAGCACGTCACAGTCCTGGATTCAGAGGCTGCATAGAAAGTGCGGGGACAAAGTGAGCCTTGCTGGTCTCTGAAGTTTTCCATCTCCAGTTTTTTGGGAGGCCACCTTCAATCCTTTTTTCTGGGCTTCTAAGTGTCTCTGAAATCCTTTCTAGTTTCCACCCAGCACCATCTGAAACACAAGTGTGTGGCACAGTGTTATCCTGTCCTCCCTCTTTGTGGGGAAAATGAGGTCCTCACAGAGGAACAGGGTAAGGTGGGCTCAGCCACCCCAAGTTCTGAGCAGCTCCCTGGCTCTGACACGACCGTCCCTCCCTTGAGCTGTCCTGATGTTACCCCAGCCAGCTGTGGCACCTGTAGAACAATGGCAGCAGCTGGTCAAGCTCCATCCCACCCCCAGCTCCAGGGGCCCCTCAGGCTGCTCCTGTGTTGTAGGACAGTTTTTCGTTAGCTGTCCCCATCACTGGGAGAATGACAGCTCAGTTAACACCCAGAAAGTGGATGCGCCATGTCTGGGCTTGGAGCAGAGGCAGCTATTGGGTGGCTGGGAGCAGAGGGTCAGCCCGGAGCCATATCTGGAACTCTCTGTCCTGCTTCTCCCTGGCCCTGCTGAGGTGAGGAGCGGAAAGACTGACTCAGGAGGCAGGAGAGCAGCTTGCTCTGTGACTGTTGTTTGTCTCTCAGCGTCTTCTGGTCTTGGTTTATACAAAGCACGATGGTATCGGATTAGATTTAGTAAACCCTGGTACCCCGGGCTTCTGCAGCCTCCACTTCCCACCCACACAGTGTGATGCAGGAGAAGCAGCTTTGGTAATCAGTGCAGCCCCTTCCAGGAAGCAACACAAACTACACATGGTGGATGCTAAGAAAATACAGCTAATGTTTTTAGGGAGATCTCGCTCTCTTGGCACCTCCCTGGGGGACGGGCAGCATTGGTATCATGATTCTACCTCATAGTCAAGGAATCTGAGACTCCATGAGTCTGTGTGAGTGCTGCAAAGCCACCTAGCAGGTACAAATGACACTCAGTGACGCATTTGGACAGTCATTCTAATGTGGCTGCGAGGTCATTTCAGTATCACCTAAAAAACAAACTATCATAAAAAAATTTAGAGTTTGAGCATCCCTGAACTGAAACCTGAAATGCCTCCAAGCCAAAAACTTTTTGGGCACCAGCTTGACACAAGTGGAAAGTTCTCTACCTGACCTTGTGTGACAGGCCTCGGTCAAAGTATGGTGTGCAAAAAGCATTGCATAAAATCACCCTCAGCTTATACGCATAAGGTGCCTATAAAATGCAGGTGACTTGCATTTTAGACTTGGGTCCCACCCCCAAGATATATCCCATTGGATAGATGCAAATATTCCAAAAATGCTTTTAAAATCTCAAATCCGAAACAATCTTGGTCCCAAGTATCTGGAGAAGGAATGCTCAACCTGCACTGCTCATGTGTGTGTCCGCCTACATCTCAGTCTGTGTGAACCTGGGCCCTGGTCTCAGAGTCCTAAGCACTGACACCATGTGAGGGAAGCGTTGGTCTCCATGGGCCCAGCTACAAGAGACAAACATAACATACATACACCTGCTAGATCCTGACTGAATAGCAGCGAATAGATTCCTGGGAGAGATTTGTCTCCCGGCACCTACTTCTGGGTACAGATGTGTCTTCCCAGAAGAAGAGAACGGAACTAATCCTCTGCTCTAGCCTCGGACATCCCGCTGCTTCCTGTCCCCACTGCTTCCTTGCCAAGCTCAGCCCCTCCGCGGTCCGGCCCAGAGGCTAAGAGCCTGCGCCTTTGATCCAGATTCCCGTTGTCGCAGTCATTAGCAGCTACGTGACCCCGGGTAAGCTTCTTAGCTCATGTGCCGCTACTGTGTCATCTGTGAAATGGGGCTGCCACACCATCCTACCTCCTTGTGTGTCTGTGAAGATGGACATGCAGATCGCTGGGAAGAGCTCAGTGTGCGCTCTTCAGACCTGGCCCGCTGGGCCTAAACGCCTCTTTTGGGCATCATGGCCCAACCTGCAGCCCTCACTTCCAGGCTTGACGGGGTGCCCAGCAAGTAGCCTCCTCTCCTCGCAGGCTGTGGCAGGGAGAAAGGGAAGACCGCGTTGATTTTAGACATGCGGAAGACCATGTATTAGTTTTTATGCTTCAAAGAACTCTTGCACATGGTACATTTGTCACAGCTCACAGATCAGGGGATGGAGGCTCAGAATTTAGCCTGCTCCAGGGCCGGGATGTAGCTCAGTGGTTCCGCTGCCTGCCTCGAAAGCGCAAGGTCCCAAATTCGATCCCTGGTACCAAAATAAAAAAGAGAATTCATCCTGCTCCAAATCACAGCCAGGAGGAGCCCTTGATATTATTTAAAGTGCTTCCCTGGATATTATTCCACCATCCTCCCTCACATTCTCTCATCCCCAGGCCTCTAGCCCTTCAAGCAGGAATTGTCAGGCAGGGACTCTTATCCCATTTTACAGATGAGTGGGTGAGAGAGCATATTTTGCCCACGTGGTAGAACTCTGCTTGTAGCCCGTGGGAGAGAAGGAGCCTGGACGCCTGGGTTCGCTTCTGTCCTCAAAGCTCCTCTTCTGCAGCTCTGGCCAGGCTCTGTCTGGTCTGCACTGGGCCCCTGTACCCATGGGAGAGAGTGACAGTCCCAGGTGGGCCCAAACAGTGCCTCTCCTGGAAGCAGGGCAAAGCGCTGTTTTGTCCAGGTGAAGAAAATCCCTGCTCCCGGCCAGGCCAGCCAGTCTGCGATCCTCTGAACTCCAGAGCTTCCTGCTCCCTGGTCTGCCCTCCCAGGCTGTGAGAATCTGCCGGCTGGCTTCCGCCTTCTCATGGCATGCTCTGTCTGTTCCCCCTGCAGCCCCTGGGGCTGTGAGAAGGCCAGGTGACTTTCTCCTGCCATGAAGAAGATTAGGATCTCAGATCTCTGAGGTTACAAGGACAAGTGGCTCTCCAGATGCCCAGCAAGGGCCCAGGCCCAAGCAAACCTTCTGCCCTGAGCAAGGAGACACATGGGACAAGACAGGCAAAGGCTCAAACTCCAGGCCACGAGAGCTGAGTAGCACACACTGCACTGCACCCGAATGGGGCTGACTAAGCTCATTTTATGAGGAGACATCCTGGCCTCCATCACAGCCCATGGTCATTCCTGATCCACAGCTGCGGGACACACGTCATGAGCATATCAGGTCCCCACACAGCAAACTAACAGTGACCTAAAACGACTATCTCCGATCTTAGGACCAGAAAATGTCCTAAAACATGATCTACATTTAAGCCAACAGAACAGAGCCCTTTATCCATTCAAGAATAATAACAAGATTGTGATCCTAAATTCCATTTCTGCCATGGGTCTTGGGGTCAAGAATCGCTCTAGCCTTAGCTGTCCATCTGCAATATGAAAACAATAAAATCTACCTGGGTCAGATAAAAGAGGAACCCGGGCTGCCCAGGGCTTATTACCACATGGTACACAGTAGGTGTCCAGTAAGTGCTTCGCTCTTTCTTTTCTTAAGCAAATCCTTTAAATCCAGCTTCATCCCCCCTACAACTGCAGCTTCCCCGAGTCCTGACTCTCCTGAGTTGGGGAGAAAGTCCACCTGAGATGAAGGGGTCCCTACTGATTGTAAAGGCACAGGGTCTTTTGAGCTGCTACCACGGAACTTTTCTAAACTTTACCATGGGCCAAGAAAGAGTTCCTGTTCTCCAGAGCACTGGGTGCCTCTCTGGCCCAGCGTCCTCCCTGCCACTGTGCTCTGTTTCCTTGCCAGGGTCATTTTCTGCCAGGTTTGCCTTCCCAGCTACGCATGCTGGATGCTCTCGCCCTGTGCAGCGGGTGATGGGCCCACAGAACTCTGCCTTCCACGGGGACACTCCCAGCCACCCAAACTTCCCAAATGGAGAGGAAGCCTGGGCTGGAAGTCAGGTCTCCCACGTGGAACTCTATAACACGGCGCAAGTCACTCACTTTACCAATCTAGAGGAAGGGCTGCAACCCCCACTCAGCCCATGGAAAGAACCTCTCTGGTCTCAGGAAATACTAAGAATCTTGCTGCTCATTGAGAACTGAGAACAGGAAGGAGAATCCAGAATAGTCACTGGGTTGGGCTCTTGAAAGCGAGCGCATGGCATTTGGCCTTCCCACCCAGGACTGCACTCAGCGCAAATGTCAAGTGTGGTCCCCACAGCTTCGCAAATGACACAGAAAGGACAGGTTTTAGCTGCTCCTGCCTGGGAGCTTCCCCTGCTCAGCTGTGCCTCCAGCCAGAGGGCCCTGAGCACTTCCACACTGGGGCTGAGTCTGGCATTTGCTGAAGGTGCCATGGCAGGGGTTTGTCTCTGGCCTGGTGAGACCAGTCTGGGTCAAGAAACCACAATTAAGATAGCCTCAAGTGGCACCTGACTTCCATCAGTCCTCAGCCTGCCCTTAACTCTTCCAAAGAACTGGAGAAACAGATTATCTTTATCTGCACCAGGAAATAAAAGGGTTCCTGGCTGGGAAATTCCCCTACGGAAAAGCAACAACCAAGATAAACAACTCTATTGCCTTTGGCTCGAGTTGGTAAAGGAAGTCGTTGGGCACAGGTGCTGGGACCAAGGCAGGGGGAGAACTCCTGGGCTCCTTCTGGTCCTGTCCATCTTCCTTATCTTAATGGGTGCTCTCTACCACCGAGGTTTATTACCATCGCTCTTCCTTTAACTCTTTGTCCGATCCACTCCAAAGTTGAAAGTCTGTCAGAGTCCCTGGGCAGAGGAGATCCCTTTTTACTCCCTTCTCCCCTGAGCTGTCTTTTGGGTGGGAAGACAGCTGCAGGCAGGCATGGTTCACAGCGGTGACAGAGTCCACATCGGCTGCCTCGGATTCTCCATCTTTTCCTGCCAGGCCTCACCAGGCAGGGTTACAGAGACCAAAGCATCTGTGTTTTCAACTCTGAGCCTATATCGAGCTCACTGGGAGATCTTGGGCATCATCCGGCATCTCAGGATCTCAATTTTCTTACCTGTGAGATGGTTATGATTATACACGTCTGTCTCATTTCAAGGGAGGTTATAAAGTTCAAATGAATAGCATCAAAAATGGGGTTCTACAAACCACAAGAGTCAGTATCCAGTACAAACATCCTATCAGTGGGTGCAATGCAGGTGGACAGGTTGGAAGAATGGATTCTGGAACCAGGCAAAGCTGGGGTTCAGATACTCCACCTCGCCTCTCTCTGGTGATGTCAAAGAAAGTATTCAACCTTTAAGCTTTCATTTTTCTGTGAGGTAAAGTGTGGATAAGAGTGCCCAATTTATAGGTTTGATATCAACTTTAAATGCGATAACACATATAATTTATGCACCATGGTGCCGGGGGCATGGTGAACAATAATCAGTGATGGCAATGACCTTGGTCACTGTATTTACAACCTTAATAATGATTAGATCTACTCTAAGGTTCTCAGTTTACTGATTTGAACACACCAAAAAATATGCCAGCCTCTTCCATCTGCCAGGGACGTTGCAGGGCCACCCGAACAGGAAGATGGGGCCCACTTATTGGTGTAACCAATCATCCGGCGAGACCATTCGTGCTGTCTTACGGTGTGCCTGCTACTGCGTCTCCTGAACAGAGACACAGAAGCCCCTTACAACTACGGAGAAACAAGCTCTGCAGGATGGTGGGCTCTGCATTGTAAGGGGAGAGGAGGATCCATTCATTCATTCATTCATTCACTCTATGGGACTCCGGTCAGTTGCTGGAGATCGAAAGCCAAGTAGGCGCTGTAGAAACTCTCGGCCCAACTAGTCCTCAAAGGCGAGGGATCTTTACCTCCTGGTATTGTCTTTCAGCATCTCAACCGAGGAGTCGGCCTGGCCAGCACAGGCCCAGGGAGCCACCACCAATGATGCTCTCCTTGCTCGTGTCCCTGCTGGCCGTCTTCCCAGGTATGTCACCAGTCCCAGCTCCCCGGGGGCTGCTCACCTTGCCCCATGCCCTCCAGGTCCCAGGTACCCAGGGGCACTGAAGTCAGACTCATCCCTAAGGTGCTCCGCTCAAATCGGCACTCCTTTAAAAGGGAGCTAGTCGTGCAGAGGCAATGCAGAAAGTCACGTCTGCAAACGGGTCGCCAGGCCCTGCGAACTCGGGGAGTAGGAATGGCAATCTCTAATTTCAAGACCAGGGGTCAGTCTTTTCCGGAGATAAAAGAGAAGTTCACCTCAAACCAAGCATCTTCAGGAGTGACTAGTGCATTTGGAGGAAATCAGTTATTCTTCTTGGCTTTTAATATTTTTATCTGGAAAAAAGAAATCAGCTGCAGAGAAATGCTAAGTATCTACAAAAGTGATGAATTGTTTAAAACACCAAGGATATCATAGTTGTCATCCATTGTCCTCAAAAAGATTCTCATCAATGAATTACAATAAGAAACAAATAATGATTAAGGAAGCTTTTGACTCATACAGCAATTGTCTGGCTGTAGTAGATGGTAAACAAACACAGAGTGCACGGGAGCTGGGTAGAAAAGTTGCACCTCTGTGGGGGGTGGTCTGGCCGCCTCCGCCTCCGGGGAAGCTGCCTCTCCGGGGCTCAGGGAGCCTCTGCCCTTTCTTTCCACAGTGGTCTCCACGAAAAGCCCCGTATTTGGCCCCGAGGAAGTGAACGCTGTGGAAGGTAGCTCAGTGTCCATTAAGTGCTACTACCCAGCCACCTCAGTCAACAGGCACACTCGGAAGTACTGGTGCCGGCAGGGAGCCAGCGGCAGCTGCATAACCCTCATCTCCTCGGGAGGCTACATCTCCAAGGACTATGTGGGCAGATCCAACCTCACCAACTTCCCAGAAATCGGCGCCTTCGAGGTGAACATCAGCCCCGTCAGCCGGGAAGACTCTGGGCACTACAAGTGTGGCCTGGGCATCAACACCCGAGGCCTCAACTTCGACGTGGGCCTGGAGGTCGTCAAGGGTAAGCATCCAGGCCCCTGCGGCCTCTGGACCAGTAAGTGGGAATCGGTCAGGTGGGTGGGGAGGCAGGCTTGGAGGAAAGATTCCTCATGCGAAGGGCATCCTGGCGTGGAGTCAGAGGCGCTTTCTCCCGAGCAAAGACTTTTCGTAACAGGGCACAGGAAGGAGGCAGCTTATCTGGGCCCAGTGAGTGAACCTCTCTTGGTCTTCCGGGTCGGTATCATTTTAGGGCTTTGCTGAGGCCCTAGCTTAGGACAGCTTTTCTCCTTGTGTTTGTTGGAAGTTGGACGAGAGGTCTACAGTTTAAGGAGATAGGAAAGGCACGGAAAGATTTATCGGGATCCTTAGAGTCCAGCTACAAATACACCCTTGAGATTAAAGTCGTGTACTGCCAGTTCTTTGGAAGTTTTAAAAAACGGGATCCAGTAAGCCAGGAATGCTGCTACACACCTGTAATCCCAGCACTCGGGGAGGCTGAAGCAGGAGGATCACAGGTTTGATCCCAGCCTGGGCAGCTTAGCAACTTAGTGAGATCACATCACAAAATAAAAAATAGAAAAGGACTAGGATGTAGCTCAGTGTGAGGCTCTGGATTCAATCCTCAGTACTCCAAAAACAAGGACGACGATAAAAATGGGATCCATTAGTCAGTCCATCAAAACTATCAGCGTCAATTAGTCATGCTTCCTGGCCAGTGAGCAGGACCCTGGAGAGACAGGCAGGGAGCAAGCCTGTTCTGATTGAAGAAAGGTACAGAAGGAAAGACTCTTTCTGACAAGAGTTCAACAAGGAGAGCACTTTAGAGAGTCATGGCCACTTAGAAATCTTAAGGGAGGAAATCGCAGGAACGCTTCAAGATATGTCTTGCTCCTTTGGGATAGGTGTGCTATTATCTGCGCACTAAATAAACAGGTGGTTCTGATGATGATGGAGACTCAGAACCCCCACAGACTCTTACGAGCCAGGAAACACTCAGAGTCCACGCTCTCTGTGTTCCTAGAAAACTGTGATGATGGGGCACAGCTCTGAGCAGACACTTCCAAAAGCA
This sequence comes from Heterocephalus glaber, assembly GCF_000247695.1. The sequence goes on from NW_004624807.1 coordinate 4,554,079, forward strand.
CTAACCACTACCTCCAAAGGCAGCCCGTTCCACGTCTGGACTCTGGGATTTTTAGAAAAGTCTCTTGCAATGCCCTGAAACCCCCCACCCTGTACCTCCACTCCCGTTCACTTCCACGCACAGGAGTTCAGGATCCTCCCAGGCTGAGCACTGTGCTGCACACAGCAGGAGAGTCACATGTGAGAATAATGTATCTCTGCCCTCCAGGCTGGGAAGGTCAGCATTAATTTACCCTGGATTGGATGCAGCGAGTGACACAGACGTAAGCAGAAGAGTGCCGAGGAGGCAGAGGCCAGTGTAGCTGGAGGAAGGCTTCGTAGAGGAATCAGCACTCAGGTTGAACCCTGGGAGGTGGAGGGAAGGTGTCACTCCCACCCTCACCCACCATGAGGGCCATGACCTGTACAACAAAAGTCAGCTCAGCAAGAGAGTACAGAACAGAGTCACTCAAGCCGAGTTTCACGCAGACCAAGCCTTCAGGATGCTGTTCCAAAGACACAGGGGAAGCCTTCTGATTATGCTGAGGCTCCGTGAACCAAGACTGGCCCCGAAGAGCACAATAGGGCCAAATGGCCTGAGCTAAGAGCAGTGACCCAGCAGGAAACCAGCAGGGCTGTCTGTTTAGAGCCTTCTTGGCTCCTCAGTTGTAGCATTTCTTCCTCCCAGGTACGAGGCAGGATGCCTTGGGATTGAGGGTCTCAGGACACATGGTGTGGGTCAGAGAAGCCTCTTATGGCAAGCTCTTCTTACATAGAAGGACAGGGGCAAGTTCGAGTAATATTTTTAGAAAGGAGGGCTGAAGATCAGAGAGCAGCTTTGCTTCTGGGGCTACGTCTAAGGCCTCCACTTTTGGGGTACTGTTTTCTGAGTATCAGCAGGCATCTTCCGACAGTGTCCCTCTTGGCAGTGAGGCATTTGTAGCCCACCCAGTCCCCTAGTGGGGCAAACTGGAGTCTCTGATCTCACTGGAAGACAGAGAAATCACAGCTCCCTCCTCTTGTCCTGCAGATCCCCGGCTCCTGAATAACACTGAGGTCTACACCATGGACTTGGGCAGGACAGTGACCATCACATGCCCTTTCAGAAGTGAGAATGGTGGGAAAAAGAAGTCCTTGTGCAAGAAGACAGGCCAGTCCTGCGAGTTAGTCATCGACTCAGATAAGAATGAGAACCCCAGCTTTGCTGGCAGAGTGCGCTTAGTTATTCAGGGCACCGACCAAGAAGTGTTCAGCGTCGTCATCAACCAGCTGAGAAACAGAGACGCGGGGATGTACGTCTGCCAAGCTGGGGAAGATCCCAGCGGGGACACGAAGAATATCCATCTGCAGGTGCTAGAGCCTGAGCCTGAGCTGGTGTACGGACAACTGAGAGGCTCGGTGACCTTGGACTGCGCCCTGGGCCCTGAGATGGCGAATGTACAAAAATTCCTGTGCCGGGTGAACAAGGATAAATCCTGCGATGTGATCATCAACACCTTGGGGAAGAGGGACCCGGCCTTTGAGGGCAGGATCCTGCTCACCCCCAGGGACCCCAGTGACGGCCACTTCAGTGTGCTGATCACAGGCCTGCAGACGGGGGATGAGGGGGAGTACCTGTGTGGTGCCCACCCGGACGGAGTGCCGCAGGAAGGCTGGCCCCTCCAGGCCTGGCAGCTCTTCGTCAATCAGGGTGAGACCCTGAGGCAGGAGGGAGGGGAGGGGAGGGGCTGGCTGGCTGGTGGGAGGCCGCAGGACTCACGCCTCAGTCAGCAGCAGGCCCTTCCCCGGGGCCTGATCGGGGGGCCTGACCCGGAGGCTACAGGGCAGCAGAGCAGCCTCTGCCTGGTGCTAGGCCCTGACCACCCGCCCTGCCTTTGGACGGCCATCTTTGGTTCACAGGAGCGAGGAGAGCTGAGCTCCGAAGGCAGGACTCGAGCCTGCCTGGGATTCTGTGCCCTCCCCTGGGCCGGAGCCCTGAGCAGGTGGACACCCCGTCCTCACATAGCATCCCTGAAAGGCGGGGCCCGGCCTCCAGTTTCCCACCTCCACATCCCTGCAGCTTCCTTCTTGTGCAGCACAACCGGCCCACTCAGCTGTACTTTGGAGAAGCATCGACATAGTGAAACCATGGAAAATCTGCTGCTTCTCACCCGCATAGCTACGCCCACGAGAAGCAGCAGACCAGTGCTTGTGTCCTTGTTCAGCTCTTCATGGGCTCTGCGCTTCCACTTCTGGCTCCAGATCGCTCCCCATCTACAGCCACTCGGTCTCTCTGGGTCTCAGCATTGGCTGCTCGGAGAAGTAGCTGCCCTTCTCTGAGATGCTTCTTGGGGCCTTTGATTAGCAGCAACACTGTACTATTTATGTGTTAAATCATGCCCATCAAAAGTTTTTTATTAATGTACAAATGGTCCGTCAGGACATTTTTGTAGGATAAGCTAAGACATACACACACACACACACAGATTTATGTTTTGTAAGAAGCCAAAGGAAAGGCCTGATATTCTCTCCCTAAATTCACTCCATTCTCTGCTCAGAACTGTATATGTACTGGTGTAATGCGTACTGGTGTACATGTACTGGTGTACGCATACTGGTGTATACATAGTGGTGTTTGTGTACTGGTGTACGCGTACTGGTGTATACATAGTGGTGTGTGTGTACTGGTGTATACATAGTGGTGTGTGTGTACTGGTATACGAGTACTGGTGTACACATAGTGGTGTGTGTGTACTGGTGTATGCGTACTGGTGTATATGTACTGGTGTATCTGTACTGGTGTACGCATACTGGTGTATACGTAGTGGTGTATGTGTACTGGTGTATGCCTTCTGGTGACGAAGGGCACTGGAGTCTGCTCCCAGTGGCCCCAGCGGTAGGCTGTGTGACTCAGGGAGGCAGAGGGGCAGCTGTTTCGTCTATACTTCACCTTCCTCCCTGGCTGAGACCACCTGCTCAAGCCATGCAAGGCCTCCCTGCCTTGCATCCCTTTCATGCTGTCTCTGTCTGTCTTCCAGAGACCCCAATCCCCCAGACCCCCAGCTTGGTGAAGGGCGTGACAGGCGGCTCTGTGGCTGTGCTCTGCCCCTACGACCCCAAGGAGAGCCAGAGCTTCAAGTACTGGTGTCTCTGGAAAGGGGAGAAGAATGGCCGCTGCCCACTGCTGGTGGAGAGCCAGGGGCTGGTCCAGGAGGAGTTCGAGGGCAGGCTGGCTCTCTACGAGGAGCCAGGCAATGGCTTCTACACGGTCATCCTCAACCAGCTCACCACCCAGGACGCTGGCTTCTACTGGTGCCTCACCAATGGTGACACCCGCTGGAGGACCATGGTGGAGCTCAAGGTTGTAGACGGTATGAGCTGACCCGGGCAGGAGGGAGGAAGCCCCAAGGCCATGCCCATAGGCAGCTCCACCCCAGCCAGTCCCCCACCTTGCCCACATCCACGCTGAAGCACAGATGGGGGCAGTCCCCAAGAGAGAGCCCGACCTGTCTAGAGGCCACGTTTTCGTGCCTGTGACAGACCCCTCTGGTCTTCCAGTTACCGCATGTGGCAGCTCCTAATGTGAGGAACAGCAGCCTCCCTTGTGTGGGCAGGGAGCCTGAAGCAGAGTGCTGGAGGCGGCTCTGGGAGTGAGCCTAGAGGAAAAGGAAGAGTAAGGAAAGCATACTGCAGTCATCCGGCCAGGATCTGTGTTCTCTGAGAAACACTGGACCATCACTACATTAGCACATCACTCCATTCCATGTGCATTCAGCATAATGCGTTTATTTACAGTGTTATCCAAACGGGAAATACACACAGAAGTTACCACCATGGTCACTTCATGCAGCATCTCCAAGGGCCACCTTTTAACCAGTGTGACCTGTTTCTTCCTCCCTCCTTACTGCAGGAGAACCAAGCCTCAAGGTACCAAAGAACACAACTGTTGTGTTGGGACAGACCCTCAAGCTCGACTGCCACTACCCGTGCAAATTCTATGCCTACAAAAAATACTGGTGTAAGTGGAGCAACCAGGGTTGCCGGGCCCTGCCCAGCCAAGATGAAGGTCCCAGCCAGGCCATCGTGGGCTGCGACCAGAACAATCAGAAAGTCTCCCTGACCCTTCAGTCAGTCACCAAGGCGGATGAGGGCTGGTACTGGTGTGGTGTGAAGCAGAACCAAACCTTCGGAGAGACCGTGGCTGTCTATGTGGCAGTGGAGGAGGCAGCAAGGGGTGAGTCTCGAAACCCACGTCCCATGGCACCCTGAAGGCCTTTGCTTAACACCTTCTCAATCTCAGGGTCCCTAGGTTTGGCTGTAGGAAGCTGGGGCCAGAGAGTGAAGGGAAACTGGTGGGTTTGCTAGCTAACCACACCATGAAGACAAATCTCACAGCTGTCCCTTCACACCAGATGGAAACCCTTCTAGATCCAAATGCTGCTTCTATGTACAGAAATTTCAGACTCACTATTCTATGCAACATATTCATCCTCCCTCACTGTACCCAAACCTGCTCTCAGAAGAGGATCTGATGCCTTATTCACAAGGTCTGATCCAAAAAATTAAGGCATGGAGCTGGGGGTGCAGCTCAGGGTTGAAGCATGTGCTTAGCAGGTGTGGAGCCCTAGGTTCAATCCCCAGCACCAAAAAGAAAAAAATTTAAGGCAACCTTAATTTGCATTTCCAACCACTTTTTAAAATGCCACATGAAATCTCTTAGGTGTTTTTAGTCGCCCGGAAGTCCAGATGGGGTCCAGGTCCCCTGGGTCTGGTGCACTGAGGGGGCATTGCCAAGCCGCCACCAGGTGGCAGCACCATCCTGCTCAGCCCTGTGGACAGCAGGCCTGGAGGAGGGTTTCAGTCTCTGTCCCTGTTCACAGCTAGAGCTTCAGCACCCAGCCTTGAACATGGAGGTAAACTTGGCAGCACTGGGGCACAGATAACCTGTGGCAAGCTAGGGAACGCCCTGGCTCCTCTGTCTCCAGTGTCGTCCGAGAGCCCACCCCAAAAGCCCTGACTCTAACCCCAGCCCCGTGATCCCTGAAGTCTCATCGCTCAGACCTCCTAACCTCCAAGAGTAAGAACCTGAAGATCAGACTGTAACCCAGCACTGGCTCTTCTCTGCTCCAGGGTCTGGAGTCCCCAATCCAGTCAACCCAGTGATTGCAAACAGTGCTCCTGAGGAGGAGGTGGTAAAGCCCCGTGGCAGGGAGGTTGAGAACGAGGTCATTGAGAACAAAGCCGTTCCGAACCCCAGGCTTTTTGCAGAGGAAAGAGTGGTGGAGGATTCAGGAAACCAAGCCAGTGGGAGCAGAGCATCCGTAGATGACAGCAGGTGAGGAGAGATCCGGGGCTTCACACCTCAGAGGTCAACCAAGCAACTGAGTCTGGACCACTGGGTCCAAAGAGCAGAGCCTGCCTGTGTCTTCAGTGGGGGCAGCCATCCCTGCCTCTGCTTGTGCTTTGGGGGGTCCCTGACACCCTCAGTCCTCCTTCCATGGCTGGGACAGGGTTTACACTTTAGCTCCATCTCCCAGGGCTGGGGTGCAGAAACAGCCCCATTCTTGCCTTGCTGGGCCTGGAGACTTCTTAAAAGAGCATGCCTCTGTCAGGCGGGTGAGGGAGGGCCACTAGCTGGAGTTGATTTGCCAGTGCAGCCTGGAGCCCTCGACTCCCCTTCCCTGTGATGGACTGATGTAATCCTCCTTTCAGCTCTCAGGGACAAAGCAGGAGCTCCAAAGTTCTGCTCTCCACCCTGGTACCCCTGGGCCTGGTGCTGGCGCTAGGGACCGTGGCTGTATGGGTGGCCAGAGCCCGGCACCGGAAGAATGTGGGTGAGTCCCCAGAAGCTCCCCTGCCTCCTCCCTCCCTGAGCCCTGAGCCCCGAGCCCCAGCACAGATGCCTGGAGAGGAGGCCACCACATCTCCTTTCCACAGGCTCGCGTGGGGATTCTGAGGAGGCAGAGGCTGGGGAATGGGGGTTAGGAGGTGCCCCCATGCCCCCCAAACTAACAAAGTACTGCTCCCAGACTCTGCCCGTGGGAGGCCGTCTTCCATTGCTTGGGGCTAAGTTCACCGCAAGGCTGCCAGGAGACCGGGATGCAGGGAGACCCGGGCTTTGACCTCCTGGATCACTACCAGGATGCGTGACTTTGGCATGAAACGTCCCCATTTCATTCCTCCATTCCCTCATAGTTCCAGGCAGGATGATAATAACGTCCCACGGGGTGAATGAGAACAAAATGGGGCACTGAGTGGCAAAGGCCAGGGACCCTCAAGTCTTGATCACCCCTGAGAAGAGACTGAGATCTTTTCCAGCAGCTCTCGTCAGAGTCGGGGGTGCCCATGAGAGGCCCCCAAGCCTTCGGCTGTGCTGCAGGCTGCAGAGGACCTGCTCAGAGAGGGCAGATGCCCGGGGGCCCTCTGTACAGCCCGTTCCCACACCAAGTCTTCTTCCTTCTCAACAGACCGCATATCGATTAGAAGCTACCGGACAGACATCAGCATGTCGGACTTCGAGAGCTCCAGAGATTTTGGTGCCAATGACAACATGGGAGCCTCCTCAGTCACTCAGGAGACAGTGCTCGAAGGGAAAGTCGGTATGTCTGGTGCCCAGGCCGTGGGACAGGCTTTGACCCCGTCCCTGGCGAGAATACGGAGGGTGGAAACCGACCGCTCTCTCCACGCAGAGGCCATGGCCAACGCCGAGAGCACCACGGACACTGAAGAGCCCAAGAGGGCAAAAAGGGTAAGGGGAAGAGGGAGGGAGGCCCGACTGCGACAGAACTGCAGCAGAGGGGCTTCAGTTAGACACTGGGGGGAAAATCACCCCGGCGTTGGGCTGGCCCAGACCAGGGAAGAGGGCGGAAACAGTGCGGGGGGAGGGGGAGGGGGAGGGGAGGAAGGGGAGGGGGAGGTCGTCTTTCTGAGGGAGGGAGGTGGCTCCCTGGTTGTGGAAAGTTGATGCGGATGAGGGTGCGGAAGGAGGGGAGCTGCACTTGGAGGAGGGAGGGAAACCAGGAGCTGAGGAAGACAGAGGGAGGAAGAAGGGAGTCCACCCAGCAACACTGGGGACTGGGTGGAGGCGCTTCCGGGGCTGTGGGACCCAGGGACTCCCCAGGGGCTGGTGACCCATCCTCCTTTGAGTGCTTGGCTGGACCCAGAAGACATTTGCTCACAGTGGACCCCTCGATAGCCACTGGAAAGCCCTGCCCACTCCCACCAGGTGCCGGTGCCTGAATCCACAGGGGCAACGCCTACCTGTGGGCTCCGCCGCGCCCTCCCCTCACGCCTGGGCCCCCGAGAGGGCGCCACCTCGCCCCTGACCCTAAGGCACAGAGGCATCTGGTCTCTGCTTTCCTCACAGCACTGGGCTCCCCATTTGGCCCGATCAGGAGACGGAGCTGGCCTTGGAGCCGGGTCCCCCACCAGCCCGGGGAGTGCTGGAAGTGCCCTCTCGGAGCTGGTGGGGAAGGAAAACTGCAGACCTCTCTGGCCGGTGCCATTCTAGGCCACCTTGCACGGGGGCTGTGTGGCCCCACTTCCGGGGACAGGCCCAGGCCACGGAGGTGGTTCTGCCCCATGTGTCAGAAGGAGGTAGTGAGAGAGAGGGAGGTATTTTTAGAGGCTGCAACTTTCCATTTCTCACAGTTAGTCCTCTTGGTGAGCACAAAGCTGGAGGGAGGACAGGGGTCGCACAGGCTGGCCTTGCTCAGGCCAGGATGACACATCCCCTCCCCAGCTCACCAGCATCTCTGCTGTCGCCCTTCAGTCATCCAAGGAGGAAGCTGACATGGCCTACTCGGCCTTCCTGCTCCAGTCCAGCAGCATTGCTGCCCAGGCCCAGGACGGCCCCAAGGACACCTAAGCAGCGCCGGCCGCCTGTTGCTTGCCCGTGACAATCACCTTCAGAATCATGTTGATCTTTGGGGCCCGGCTCCGGGGGCCTCCACTGCCTGCCTTCGCCCCCCTGGGCTTTCCCTCATCCTCAGAGGTGCACTACTCCACCTTCGCCACCCTTGGTGACACTGAAGCCTGACCTAATCGCTCCTTAGGGCTAGGCAGCGATTAGGGGAGAGGCTCCCACCTGCAACTCCTTTCTGTTGAGAGGACTTGGGGTGCTGGGGAGGGATTCGGGGAGGGACAACTGGGGCTCCTCTCAGGAGAGAGCCACTTGGAGCCCCCTGTGCCCCAAAGGGGAGATTTGCCCCTCCACTCCGCTCTGCCTCCCTCCCTTCCTCTCTTCTCCTTTCCTTCATCCCAAAGACATGCGTGAATCCAGGTGCCCTGCTAGACACCGGGACAGGTGTGCCTCAAAGCCAGATCATGGCGAAAAGGCTACGCATGGCCCTGGACAAGGCCTGAGTCCTCTCTGTGTCACAAGACCTCTCACCTCTGCCCTTGCTGGGTGACATCATAAAGTGCCAGGGTCCTGGGGCACCCACACAGTCTTCACAGATACCCATTCTTACACCACTGGACAAAACAGGGAGGACCTGAGAGGGACCCTCGAGGGAACCCCGTGACATAAACCAGTGCCAAAGCAGATTTGGCGTCTCCTGTCTTCTTGACCAGCGATCTCTCTTCAAGACCCCTGTCCCCTGTTGGAGGCAGTTGTAGAATAAGCAGGAAGGAAAGAAAAACATACATGGAGACAGAGCTTTCCCAGGCCCTAACCCAGGGAGGACAACCCTTTCCCTTCCTGTCACTCACGTGGGTCTAGGATGGAGGAACGATCAACTGCAACTTGAAGAGTTCCAAGTGAAGAGGAGGAAGAGCTGGTTGACCGATCCTGGGAGGAGCTGATCTCCCAAGAGCTAAAGATGAAGGTCTTTTTCCCTCTCAGCTCGCTCCGTACTTCACCCAGCATCTACAAGCTGGCACTTGCTAACAAATCAGAAATGTTACTTCATAATTAAAGACCATGATTGCCACCAAGGAGGCTCAGATTGCATTTGTCCCCGTACCTGGGGTTTCCCAGACAATCCTTCCAGAGCATTTTGCTTTGGTCCCACTTTTAGGCACCCATGTCATGCGTCGAAACCAACAGGCTCCTTCACCTCCCTGGCTGAGCTGAAGGGGGCTGGGATGTGACGAAAAGTGGAACCAAGATCATCTTCAATAAAAGAATTGTTTTGCGTCTATTCCAGTACTCAAGACCCTAAAGTTCTATATTGTAGAACATCAGTGAGACTTCAGTGGGGTGCACTGAAAGCAAGTGGAACCTCGTAGGTGCTGAAAGAAAACTCTTGGTAAACCGTCCATGGGACACTTAACTTTGAATCTCGTTGCTCTCCAAGGTCAAGATGCTGCTAAACAAAACCATAGAAGCTAGTTAAATGATAACTTATGAGGTACAGTAGTGGATGTAGGGTCTTTTTCAGAGTGAAATGATTAGATAAAAGACCCCCAGTCTATAAGATCGCCCCTAGATCCTGGCGCTAAACTATGTGGCGTCCTGTAAGGAAGCTCCAAAGTGTCCGTTGGCAGCTTGGTTGCCTCTCTTACACCAAGTGTCTCCCTCATGACTTGGTGATGGGGAGTTCTGCCCAGAGAAGTCCTCAGTCCTGCGTCCTCCCTCCTGTGAACACTGACCTCGAGTGAATGCCTTGGATGTGGGACCCTCCTCAAGCCTGCCTTTGCTAGCACTAAAACTGCTGTCCGTCTCCACCGGCTGGAGATTACTGTCCCTACTCCCAGGCCCAGCCTGGCTCAAAGCCTAGGGATCTTCTCCAGGCAGGAGTGATTGCCATCAGGAATGTAAATTCCTTCTTCTCTGATGGGGCTGTAGATCTAGCTTTTCCTAAAATGACAGTAAACCATCCTAGGAGAACTAAAATTGTAAGGAGTGCCAGCCCCTGTCACCCCCAGGAATACGCAGCTTCTGCACTAAGACCAATAACCTGCAAGCCAATTGCAAGCTTGTGTAGCCTGTCCTGAACCCCAGAATCAAAGGCCGAGAAAAGTCACCAGACCCACAGGCAGTCTTACTTCATTTCTAATGAGGATTGTCAGTAGCTGATAGCAAGTCGACCAGTGTCCTGTCCAAAGCTCATCTGCTCCCCAGGGAGCACGTGAGGAAACCCACTAAGAAGGAGGACATGCATTTGGCAAGGGCATCCTGCCTCCCCACACAGAGGAGTAATGATCGACTTGTGGCTGGTGATAACACATCAGCTGCCAAGGACCACAGCCATTCAGGGAACTACTTAAATATCTGACAACAAGGAAATCCTTTCCAAGGTCTTGGAGTATCTTGGTTTTTGTCTTGTTAAAGGTCTGTTAGGTAATGATACGGCTTTTCCATTACCAAGCCCAACAGTGGTTAGAAACTTGTTACAGCAATTAATTTGGTTTTGTGGTGCTAAAAAAAAATTTCTCTGAACTTTCCATATCTGAAAAAAGAGAAACTGTCCTAAGAACATTAGATGGCAGAGAGGAACTGCTCATCATGGGGGAGCTGGTCCCCAAGCCAGAGAAGCAGGGAGAGTTGCTACCTCCTAGCTTCCCCCAAATAATCAATTCTGCTAGTGAGTCTGTACAATAAAAATAACAAGGACCGTCTCAGGAGAACGACGCATCGAAGTGGCCAGAGGGTGCACACGTGAGAGAAAAGATGCAAGACTGAGGCCAGTGGTCCCCAGGTGGCCAGGAAGAGCAGGCAGGAATGGGGGGATCGTCCAGCCCGAAAGCTGGATCTAGAGCTTCTCATCTAAGGCTGATGAAGAAAGGGTATCTGCGGCCTGGGAGTGGAGCTCAGCGTAGAGCACTGCTGAGCGAGCACAGGCCCTGGGTTCCATCCCCAGCACCACAAAAAAAGAAGAAAAAAGTGGTGCCAATGGACTCTCACTCACGACAGCCCAAAATCTTTGTCGTGGAGACAGGGATGTGAACATTTTAAAATTCAGGATTCCACAGATAAATAGCATTAACCTTCACCCCAAAGCCCCGTGTATGTAGAGTTTTAGCCTTAGGACACCAACAGGCATACAGCCACGTTCAAGAAATAAACCTCAGCCATGAAAATTCTGCCCTGATTTATGAAGAAAATTGTAAGGAGGCTCACTGGGGCAGTCAGTGACCCCAAAGCCCTGCTTCTGTGCAGCCATCCGCCCTGGGACAGGCGAGCCTGTGCACAGGGTCCTGGAAGCAGGGGCTGCAGGATGCCTGGGCCAGGGGCCTCTGCTTGGAGGGGAGCAGCTCCCTGAAGAGGCCACCAGGAAGAAGGATTGTCATGGTCTGTCACTGCACAGAGGAGCACCCAAGGGTGCAGAGGACCACCCGAGGAGGGAGGCCATCCCACAGACAGGCCACCTGGGGACCCCTGGCCTCAGTCTTGCATCTTTTCTCTCACATGTGCACCCTCTGGCCACTTAGATGCGTTGTTCTCCTGAGATGGTCCCTGTTATTTTTATTGTACACACTCCCTAGAAGAATTGATTATTTGGGGGAAGCTAGGAGGTAGCAACTCTCCCTGCTTCACACACTCATACACCACAAAGTACACACTGCAGCCCGCAGACTCAGAGCCACACATTGTGTCCTGCACATTCCGTGTTCATAGATCACACGACACGCTCACAAATCGCACACTGCACTCACTGCAGTCATGCACAGCACATTCGCTCATTCCTATTCTCTCTGTCCCCTGGGCCTGCAGGGCAATCCCACCCTGCAGCAATTGGCTGGCAGAGCCCAGCTGTGGAACAGCTGCAGGAGCCTCTCCCTAGGGAGGGAGCGGATGCCAGCTGAAGCCTCCACAGGCACTAGCCCGAGCCCAAGCTGCCCTCTGACGCCCCGGCCTGCCTGCTGTTGGAGGACATGACGGTGACAGCTGCCAGTCGAGCCAAGCAGCCTCAGCTGGGGAGGGTGAAGCAGGCAGCCACCCCCACGCTTCCCTGCACCTGCTCTGAGGCGCACACGCCTTCCACTGCGGAAGTTGTTCTGTGCTTTGGAGAGCGTGTGACAAACCTGGGGTGTGGGGTGAGGGGAACTGGGGTGCACACACCCACCCAGGAGCCTGGAAGCTCCGGCAGCCAGCCCCGCCTGGGACGGTGTGGGAATGGCCCTGTCCTCCGGGACACAGCGGGCAGCAGCACCTGGAGATGGGGCCCTGAGAGCCAAAGTCTGACACACATGAGACAGACAGGAGGAAGCCCGGAAATCCTCTTCGGAGGAAAACCCTGCACCTGGCGGCTTTCAGGGCTCACACAGCACGTCCACATCTGGGATTCTGCCGGTGTCACAAAAGGTGGGCAAGACAGCCTGCTGGGGCCGCCCTTGTTAATCAGTGGGAAAACTGTGGCCCAAGGAAGCTTGCAAGAAGCTAGACAGTGCCAAGAAAAGACGAGGACTTGAGCCTTCTGTCCCGAATCTCAGGGCTTTCCCAGGCCTAGAGGCTTAGCATCTCTCTTCTCCTGCATCACCGGCCCTCACCCCTGGGCCCTTGGGACTTGCAGGTGGCTCTGCCGGGCTACTGCGAGTTCCAACAGGATCGCTGTGTGCCTGGTCCCACTCTGCTCCTGGCATTGCCCCTGTGGCCACTGGACAGTGCTAGAGGACAGAGCCGTATGGAGGCAGCTGGGGGCACTGAGGGAAGAGGGATGGATGCTCCCAGCACTGGTGAGCTGTCAGGAAGACCCAGCAACGATGCTCGGCCTGAGGGAAGGCCAGCGGTCATCCAGTCCTGCGTTCATTTAATTTCTAAATAAAGGAACTGAGGCTTAGAGGGAAGTGGAGAATGCCCATAATCCATGGTCAGCACCTCCACATCAGAGAAGCCCAGAAGTACTAGTCAAATGGTTGATGGTGACTGATTAGGACCACAACCAGCATCTTTGGACTTCAGGTCCACGCTCTGTCCACATGACCTTCGTCCAATGGGGTAAAGGGGTTAGAAGATTCCTTTGCTCTGAAGACAGGAATAAAGTAAGTGACTGCAGCTCAGGGCTCTACTACTACGCACAAATCACTGGGGCCCCCTGGAGAAAAAGTGCCAAGGAAGGAAATATCAGGCCTGTAGTTGCCTAGAGGCCCTCTGAGCCCAGCTCATCCATTCTTGTGCAGCACAATGTGCTTTCTCAGCTGACTTCCCCTGCGGTCTGCTGATGTTTTCTTTTTTAGACTAAGACTAGTTAGCAAACAACACAAGTTATCATTTCCTCATTTTGAAGCCTTTGCCCCTCAAGGGGACCAGCATCTCTTTCAAGGTCCTGATTGTGAAGGGTTCCTGGGTGAGCACTGGGTCGCTGTCCCCGGCCAAGGACTTCTGGCCGGGACCTTGCTCCTGAAGGAAACATGGACCTCCGGCTTTGGTGGCTTTACCTCCTGCCGGGTAAGTGCCCCGGGGAAGCACCTCGGACTCATGCGAGGCTTGAGTCAGCCACAGAGTCAGTTGTCAGACATCTCCAGCTTTGACTTTTCTGGGCAGATTTAGTTGCAAGCTAGTACGTAGGGCCAGACAAGGGTGGGGGCCGTGTGAGAGGGGCCCCACCCTGCTAGTGAGCCTCTTTCCACTCCACACTCTTCTGTTCGCTTCGGTGTTGACTCTTGAAGGCTGAAGGAGCCACCTCTGCCAGGTGTGCTCATCTGTTAATATGGGGTCCCGAAGCTGTTCTTTCTTCTGGCCTCTGCTTTCTTTCTTTCGCTCTTTTCCACTCTTGAATTTCCAACTTTCCACTCCAAATGAAGATGTCCTAATCTGTCCAACATCCCTCGTCTATTTCCTGGTCCCACACCTCAGTTCACAACTGTCTGGCAAACTACCTGCACACCTCCCCTTCAGCATCACAGCGGGATCTGCAATGCGGTGTGCCTAATGCCTTATCTCAAAATCCCCATTGCTCACCATCCAAAACAGCTATTCCAGCTGTCACAAGCCTCTGAACATCTGCCACCAAGTGCCAGCAGGGCTTTTACCACCTCTTCTCTTTATGCCCACCCAGAGTTTGGCCCAATCAATGGCCAATCCATGTGGCTGCTAGATCCGCATTTACCAGGATGAGAAACAATGGCAGTCTCGCTCCAACAGGGTAGTAACAGTGGAATGGACGAGGAAAAGAATCCACAGTCATCTCTCGGCTCTCCTTCCGACTTCACCCAGCTCAGCCTGCATGCAGTTCCAGATAATCTTCCTGCAACTTGACTCTAAGCGTACTAAGACTGTCCCTTCTCAGACCCACAATGGCCCCCATGGCTACTGAGTTAAATATTCACTCCTCCTTGTGCTCTGAGCTTACCACACCCCCTGAACTTTCTCCTGGCAAATAGGACTCTGCCTTGAACATATGCTGCATATTCCTGCCACCTTGCCCTGGCTCAAGCTATTCTTTCTGTCAGGAACATCTTTCCATTCACCTTCATCCTTTACGGGTTCCTCAAAGTCCATCTCAGACTCCATGTCCTTCGCGTAGGTTTTCCTGAGCCTCCTCTTCTGAACTCCTGTCACCAATCCCATTGATAGTGTGGCCCAGTCTATGTTTATCTTATTTGGTTTATTAAATGATATGATCCTTAAGGTCAAAAAGTTTTCCTATCTTATTTGATTTCTTTGTGATGTCTTGAATATGGAAAAAACTCAAAGGCTTGCTGTGTCGAAGAGCGAAAAGGCTTAAAAGCCAAAAGGAATAGATTTGCCATGCAATGCCAGACACTCTGAGGTAGTTGGACACATGTGTGCCCAGTAGATGGTTAGCTAAACTTAAGTCCAAGGAGGAAGAGGGTTGGGTGGAAGTAGAAGATCTACAGGTGTAAGGGCACCTAAAGGTTACCACCTCGGTCGGCCAAGCTCAGCACCACCATTCTAGCTGGGCTGGACAGGTCCCTGCCCTGGGCCCATCCTCCTCCACGCCCAGCCCTGCAGGGAGAGGAGCAGCTGGCTCAGGGTGGCCACACCCACGTCCCTCTTCTAGAACTGGAATTCCCTCTGCAAATGACTTTGCCCCTCTCGGTGACGGAGCGAGCTTCTGTCCTGACCCCTGAGGAAGTGGCCACTGGGGCAGGAGGGAGGGACGGGGAGGCTGCACCTGAGGACTGGGGAATCTGTGCATCAGGGCTTGGGGACGGGCAGGAGCCGGGCATGAAGAGGGGGACAAGCCAGCGGCGGGGCGGGGAACTCAGGCCGATTCCCCTTGTGTGGCCACACTTTAAGATGGGCATTTGAGGAATATGCACCTTCGTCAGGATAGGGGAATATAAGCTATTTATCCAGCAGTTGGTCAGTTTGATTTACAGCTTTGTAGTTTTTATAAGCGTGTGGTATTTGGGGCTTTTATATGTAACCCTAGGTCCTGCAAATGTTGGGTGCCCAGTGCGTGTTGCACACGTAGCCCACGCTGACTACAGCCTTCTGTAGGTTGTAAACAGGGTTCTGCCCTAAAGCAGGCCAGTCACAGGGTGTGGGCTCAAGCCTTTTTACCTTAGCCCTTAATAACAATAACACACACACACCTGATGCTGTGATCCAACACATACACACACAAACACACCTACCTAAAATTTATTCTTGACTCACTGGTATGAGCACAAGTATTTTTTTAAAAAATATTTTATTAATATGATATATTCATTTTATTAACATTTTATGTGTATCTTATCTTTCATTTTTCTTCTTTTTTTTTTTTGGTACCGGGGATCGAACTTGGGTCCTTGCGCTTGCGCAGCAGGCGGTAAAACCACCGAGCTAAATCCCCAGCCCAAGCACAAGTATTTGTAAAGAGTTTCCTTGGGGGGAGTGGCCTTTTCTCCCTCTTTTTTTCCTTTTTTGGTACCGGGACTTGAACCCAGGCCCTCACACTTGCCAGGCAGGCGCTGCACCGCTGAGCTACATCCCCAGCCCTGCAAGGATAAATTTCGAGCTGGACAGGTGACAGTATGGTTTTCTGAGATGGAAAGGGTGTGCGAAAAAACAGGTTTGGGAAGAGAATCCATCTGCCTACAATGAGTTTGCTGTCACCTTAGATATTCAGGTGGAGCCCAAGTAGAGATGTCAGAAGGGCGAGTCCGCAGCCTGGAGGGGAGGGGAAGACAAGGCTGGAAATAAATAAGCCTGCAGGTGCCATCTGTGTGGGGTCACTGGAGTAAGTGAGCGGGTATGGGGAGAGGAGGAGCCACAGGAGGACCGGGAAAGAACAGATGCAGGAAGCAGGCACCAGCACTGAGAGATGGCAGAGAAGCGGGGGAGCGGAGCTGAAAGGTGGGCTCTGCTGTCAGGAGGGCCACAGGACACTGCTTCCCGGGGTGGTTCAGGTCTGTCTGCTGCTGAGGGGACAGAGGCGGGAGGTGAAGGTGAACAAATGACCCCTGAAGGACACCGCGGTGACCTAGGCAAGAGCAGCTTCAGTGGAAGGCCCTGGGTGAAATCCTGCCGGGAGCAGGCTGGAGAACTTGGAGGTGCGGAGTGAATTTGAGTGAGTGGCTCTGGTGAGGAATTTGAGAAAGAGAATGGAATGCTGAGGTGGTGGGTGGCAGGGAGGGAACGGTTAGAGGTGGGGTGTGAGATCCCATGGCAGGCTTACCCAGAGGAGCCCGGCTGCAGGCCGTGCAGCGATCACTGCAGACGGAAGTTGTGAGGCAGGAGGGAGCATGGGCTCCTGGCCCAGGCGGAGGATCAGCCTCGAAGAGAGGCCGGACGGAGGCCAGGCAGCTGGCCTGTGCGCTCCCGGGAAGGGAGAGGCCAGCAGGGACAATACTCATGCTTTTAAAAAGATTCGAAAAATCCCATGGCCCTTCTGATAAACAGAACTACCAAGGCAGCTCATCTCTTGTCAACATCCCACACCCGAGAAACACAGTGATGCTCAAATCTAAACGTTTATTATAGTGAAAGGCACACTGCCATTAAATCCCTCAAAACATGCCCCCACATTTCGAACACACCTATCCCACCATCCGTGCCACTTTCTGAAGCAGTTCTGGAAGTGCTCTTTCATGAGTGTCTTTTCATGGCTGCCTCGGTGTCCTGAATCGATTCAAAACATTCATATCAATTTGTATCAATAAAAACATCATGGTGTGTCCTCATCCACTTTCTTCAGCGGATCTGGCACTGTGCAACTTGCGGCTCTTCCCCAAAGTCAAAATGATCGTGAAAGGTAAAGATTTTTAATTGATTCAGAGCATGGAGGCAGCCACAACAGTGCAACTAAAGACACTCACGAAAGAGGACTCCAGAGCTGCTTCGGAAAGTGGCAGAACAATTCGGGTAGTACATGTGCTCAAAGTGAGAAGGCGTATTTGAGGGAGGTGGTGGTTACTGGTCTTTTACTGTAATGCATTTTTCAAAACTTTTAAATATTCACCATACTTTTGATCACAATTTGTACATCCAATTATATTTTAAGTGACTGCTTAAACCAGTATCTCCTCCCCACCACCATTACCGTTAAAAATCTAGCACCAATTTAGAGATCAGTACCACTTGGCTAGCAGCCTTCCTAAAATATTGATATTAAACAGGTTGGCTCCTTAGAATACTCTCTGCTGCCTTCTGGATGCAGTTCTCCAGCCCAGGGTTGCAGAAATGCAAGGGCCCTGGGGCATTCGCTTCAAACGCAGATTCCCAGGCCCAGCCTAGGCAGCGGCAGGACCCCGGCCAGGCCAGGGCAGGGCCAGGCCCTCTGTACTTAGTGAGCTCCCCTCAGAAGGTGCCTGTGTTTCCTGCACCGTTTTAGAATTCTAAACCGCGTGAGAGCTACCTTTGCTGTTTGGGAAATGTGCTTTTCCAAGTCCTCGGTAAGGCTTAGAGGCTGGTATGAACTCCAAAGCAAGCCTGTTACTGCTCCTGGGATCTGGTCGTTGCCACGGCGCCGGCTGTCGTCTGGTCAGCCCAAGCTCGTGTGCAGCTGCGCCCGGGCTCCGTCCCTCTGGTGAGCGGGCAGCGAGGATCCAGCGTGCAGGCCAGGAGTTGACCGAACGCCCAGCCCTCAGCGGAACGGGGCGACTGTGCATGACTGGACGGGTGGCGGCCCCACCTCTGCTCGCTTGCCCTGGGTGCCCTCCTGGTGGTTTAGTGTCATTCAAAGTGTTCGTGCACCTGCGCCCCCTCGCTCAGCTTTCCACACAGGTGTGGGCTGTCTGGCGCTCAGGGTGGTTCCCCAGCCCGTCTGGTTTCCTGTCCTACAGTTGGGACATTGTGAGCAGGTCACCCTCTGCTGCCTCCTCCCTGCACCGACGCGCCGTGCGGCTCTGTTTCCAGGGTGCAAACGTAGCGCTGGGTTTTGCACAGGAGCGTTTCCCCGCCAGAGCTCACGTTCCTCCCTGGCTGGGCCCGCGGACCACATCGACACCGGCTGCACTTGTGCGTCACAACGTGCTCCTGTGGAGGCGCCTTCCTGGCTCCTCCCCAGCCTCATCTTTGACCCCACGCCTGTCCACATGTCCTTACTCTCGTCCACGGCCTTCCGTCTCCCGGAACGTCTGATTGAGCCTCCGTTCTCCCCATGCTGCCCCTGACTCTCACTTGCCTGAACCCCTTGGAGGTGCTCTGAACGCCTTGTGGCCGCTCTCGGGCGTCCGCAGACCTCGCTCTGCCCCTGTGCACCTTGTTCTCTCTTGTTTGTTCGTTTGTTTTGTTTTAGTACTGGGGATCGAACTTGAGACCTGCCGCTCTCGAGGCAGATGGCAGAACCACTGAGCTAAATCCCGGCCCACCTTGTTCTCTCCTGCCTTCAGGAGGACCGTTCTCCCGCCTGGAAGACGCCCTTCTGCTGTACCCCAGCCCTCCAGCTTCACCCAACACACACACACACACACACACACACACACACGCAGGCACGCACGCACACGCACGCACTTTGCCCTGTGTACTCTCTTCTTAGAAACAGCCAGCCACTTATGGAACCCTCCGCTGACATTCAGTCACCTGTGTCCCTTCCTTCCCTGCTGCTGGCTGAACCGCACTCGGCCTTCCTTTTGGATGTCCAGGGCTTGCAACCCCGATCTGTGATCCCTCCCCAGTACATATGCGGTGTTCACACCCACACGCGTGTGCACTCACTCACACATGCCCTTGCCTTCCCTCCTATGACTTCACTCCCTCCGTGACAAGCGACATCCTCCTCAGCCCCCCGTGCCTTTCCTTCCAGTCGCAGCTTGGAGGTCATTCCCCCAGCAATCCCATTCCCACGACCGCAGGACCGGTCCCCTTCCTGCTTTCCCCAAGGGACCCGCGCTGTCCCTGCCGTGGGATTTATTACCCCTGCACCAGCTTGGCTGTCCGGCCATCATTTGCTAAGGGATCCCTTCTGCGGGGGAAGGATGACAAGGAGGCATTCGGGAAATGCTTGCTGAGAGATTTAACACACAAGCCTGTTGGGGTGCACGGTGGGCTGGGTGGGCCTGAGCAAAACCAAACGGCGGGGAGTGTGTGCTGCAGCACAGCCCTGCCACGCCCCCCAACCCGCAGAAAGGAAGTCACTGGGAGCTATGTGCCGTTTGGGGTCACCAAGGTGCATCCCTTCCCAAAAGGGCGCTGTGGTTCTGACTGTATTCTCGGGGGTGGAGTCTGGTCCTTGAGGGTTGAGGTTTGGTGCTGAGGCTGGGGCACAGCACAGGGTGGGCACAGACCCAGCCTGAGACAGTAACTCGGGCTGGGCGTGGGAAGAAGCTAAGGATGTGGGCAGGAGTGGCCATGGGGTGACACTAAGGGTTGGCAGAGGCTGACCTGACAGCAAGGATGGGCTTCCTCCACATCAACCCCCTCTCTCTGCAGTGTCCGGGGCTCTGAAGATCCTCCCGGAAGTAGAGCTGGAGGGAGCCCTGGGCGGATCCGTTGTCATCGAGTGCCCGCTTCTTGAAAAAGGCCAAGTGCGGATGTACCTGTGCCGGCAGATGGCTAACCCTGGGATATGTAGTACCGTGGTGTCCAGCAACTTCATCAAGGACGAGTACAGGCACCGAGTCACCCTGATGCCATGTTCAGACAGGAAGCTGTTCCTGGTGGAGATGACCGGGCTGACCGAGAGGGATAGCGGGGTCTATGCCTGCGGACTGGGCATCCACACAGACAAAGGCAAGACCCTGAAAGTCACCTTGAGTGTCCACAATGGTAGGTCACCCGGCTGCTCACCCTCCCCAGGAGTAAGACAACCCCTAACCATTAGAGTCTGATGCTCTGGCTGTAACAGCCAGGCCAGTAACAACTGGTCCAGCTGAACTGCAGTCACCTCCTGGCCCATGCAACTTTCTACACAGTGGAGGAAAGGGATAAGACGGGCGCTGTACTGGCACGAGCATCCTAGCCAGGGGACGAGGGAGAGGTGCATGAGCTTGTGGAGAGGCTCTGAGACTGGGGGAACCTGGAAGCAAATGACACAATGGTTCTGTGTCTCGTGCAATGAGAATCCCCAGAGATGAACCTAAACAGAAGACACTGAGTAATCAAGCCGCATTTGTAGGCCAGATCTGTCACTGTGTGGTCCGGTTCTGCCTCTTCCCTCTTCTCCAGGGACTTCCTGCTCATGTGCTACCCCGAGCCGATGGCCTACAGTCCCGGTAGCCTCCGATGGCGCAGCAGGGAGTGTTGGCTGGGCTGGCCTCGGGAAAGAGCATTTCCTTCAGGGAGCCCACGCCTGGCTCCTGTTCCGCTCCTCTCAGTGTGCCCCCTCGGCCCCTCATTACCCTTCACCTCAGTGGGGTCACCTTCTATTTATGCCAACACCCCTTCCCAGACCTCAGTCTCCCGCTGGTGACGTCCAATGCACTTCTCTTGCTTCCAGCAGAGTATGAGCCATTCTGGGAAGAGGAGCCAATGTCTGAGTCTCAAAGTTTATGGCTTCATAAACTTCTGCAGCAGCAGATGCCCAGTTGGCTTGAGATGGTGCCACATGCTGCCGGGCCTCCAGAACTCCCATCCAAAGGTCAGTGCGACAAAGAAGGGGAGGAGAGGCGGGGGAGACGCTGCGGGACCGTGCACGTGCGGGGGGGGGCGTGTTCAGCTCACAGACTGGCTGGCAGAGCACAACTGGGTCCCGGATGTGCATTTCCACACCTTCGGAGACGGGACCTTCCTCGGGTCCGCCTTCCACTTCCCACAGCCAGGAGAGCCGCCCTGGTCTTAGAACTCGCACATCGCCACCAGGCGGCGCCACAAGTAATGAAGGTTAGGCTCCATTCACAAAATCTAGCTCTTTTTATGAATGACTGCTGAAACCAGGTCTGGGCCTGCCTTTCCCAGCTGCAGGCCATCGTGCCACCTGCTACAGGGCTGTCTTCTCCCTGCAGGCACCCAGCAGTTCTATCAACTCTACTGTGCAATACGAAATGAATAATTATCATGCTAGCAGTTTTACATTTCAGGATCATTTTCCAGTTTAGTGCATTTTGACCAGCAACCTTTCTCTCATATCCTCACATATCCCCTATGAAGTAGGCACACTGACGGAACATTGTTACAGTAGGAGACCCTGCTGGGTGCCGCTGAGCATAGAGGGTTACAAAGTCACAGAGCCTCGCTTGTGACTGACAGGTGTGAGGTGGGCAGAGCAGATAGGCACACAAACACAGCACAAGACAGAGTGGGAAGGTTTCCCCACCCGCTCAGGCCAAAGTAAGCTCTTTTGCCTGGGGATTCAGGGAAGGCTTCCCGGAGGAAGCAGCATTTGAAGCCAATGCACATGAAACTGACTGGGCATCAGTGGAGTGCTAGGGAGGCATTTCAGATCTCGAGGACTGCAAAAGTACAGCGCAGGCAAAATGGAAGAGGTCATTGAGGAAAGACATGGTGGCCAGTCCTGCTGGACACTGTGTATAGGGGGCACTGCCTTTCCTGCCATCTTCTGCAGATGCTACAGCTGAGAGGACAGAGGCCCCTCCAGTCCAGCGCTCCGCCGCCGCCACTCCAACAGCCCACCGACCTCAGACGCCTGGAGCATCTTTGGCAGCAGCTGCCAAGCCGCCACCCCTTCTGCCATCCACCACAGCCTCAAAGGCTTCAGCTCAGGAGGGGTTGCTTGGGCCCCAGGAGGCCAGTTACAACCACCGCACCTGGCTGCACAAGCAAAGGTAAGGGGCGCCTCCACCCCCGTGATGGGTGAAAGCCCAGCAAAGCAGGCTGGGGCTCAGAGGCTCCCGAAACCTTCTGGCAGTGCCCACTCCTGGGGCACTTCTTGGCTTTGTCTCCAGGGGCAGGAGTGGAGTACTCTGAGCAGAGCACTTAGCTCATTAATCCCGTTATCAGAACACACCTGTCCATGTTCCCGCATTAACCTTTCAGAAAGGAGTGAAATTCGTCTTTCAATCAGATTCACTCAAATCTGTTTTGATGGGAAAGAACTAAATGAGAATAAAATTAATTGTCGAAATTATTTTCACTTGGGGCCGGGGATTTAGCTCAGTGGTTTCGCCGCCTGCTGCGCAAGCGCAAGGACCCAAGTTCTATCCCCGGTACCAAAAAAAAAAATTATTTTCACCTGTTTCCTTTCACCTTTTTATGGGGTGCCACGCAGTTTGAAATTGCACAGGTGACATATACAGCATTGCTATCAGCACTTGGCTAGGGCGAAGGCCGTCCAGGAAGTACAGCAGTGGACCACTAGGTGGCAGCATTAGAGCGGATGCCAAAGAAACCCCTAGAAATCGGAAAATCGGAATTGTTTTTGCTTAAGCAAACACAAATACAGTAATGTAGGTCAACGAGGAAAGGGACCTCTACCATCATTTAGGTTCTGGAAATGGGAAAGCTGAGGCCAGGAGAGCTCAGTGGTTTCAGAAAGAACCAGGACTCTGATTCCTAGTTTGGTAAATCACATCAACCTACCACAGAAAAAGAAAAGTAAATTTAACCAACGTTTTCTCAGTCTCAGCTATGTGCCAGGCAGTGTGCTATGTCCGTGAGATGTTGGAACGATTGAAATAGGAGATATCTGGGTCTCCCTAACACAAGTCTGTGACGAGCTTTGTGACGGACATGAACACAAGAGTTAGGAACCCAGCACGAAAAAAACGGATTCAGGCTTAGTATGATTGTAGAAAACAGGACTTAGGCACATCTCTCTCCGAAAGGTAAGGTTCCAGTGCGTAGAAGGCATGGAGCGAGACCTCGCGTGCACTTTGGGGCACCCAGGGAAAAAAACCCAAACCACTCCTCCACCCTTCTAGAAACCGGCTCGTTGACTCTGTGGAGTAAGCATGAGCGGGCCGCCGTCCTGAAGCTGCTAATGCGCCGGATGCATTCAGTCCTTCTAACCCACTAAACTCTCTCCCTGACGGCTCTGAGTTAGGCTTTCCTATACCCATTTGGGGGGAAGTAAAACTTAGAGAAGTTGGACTTGTCCGTAAAGAGCAGAACCTGAATGTAGGCTCGAGTTTCCTGACCCCGCAAACAGGGCCGCTCGGGGGGCGTGGGGCGAGTCCTGAGGAAGGGACCGATCTAGGGGTCACCTCCCCAAAGCTGGCCGCGCCCGAGCGCCGCTGGAAGCCTGTGTCCCTTCCGAACCTTCTTCCCCGTCTCTCCTCGTCCCTCCCTACCCAGAGCATCCACCCCCGGCTCCCCGGCCAGGAGGCGCGACCTGGGGTTTCACATCCTGATCCCCAGCGCCCTGGGCCTCCTGCTGCTGGCGCTCCTGGGGCTGGTCCTGAGACGGGCGCTTCAGCGGCGGCGCGGTGAGCAGCGGCGCGGGACAGGGCCCTCGGCCCGGGGAGCGGGAGCGGGAGCGGGAGCGGGGGGCCCAGCCCGGGAGCGGGAGCGGGAGCGGGAGCGGGGTGCTGCAGAGGGCTGGCCGCGGACAGGAGGGGCCGGGCGCCGTGGCCGAGGTGGGGCGCGGGGCTCCAGCTCGCTGACGCCGCCCGCCCGCAGCCCTCTCCAGACGGATCCGCCGGCTGGCCGTGAGGATGCGCGCCCTGGAGGCCTCGGGGCGGCCCGGGTCGCGCCAGCCCCGCGCGGGGCAGCGGCCGCGCTCCCAGAACAACGTCTACAGCGCGTGCCCGCGCCGCGCTCCGGGGGCCGCCGAGGGTGAGCAGCGGGGTGCGGGGGGCGAGGGGCACTCGGGTGGGCGGGGCGCGCTCCTTCCCGGGAGAGTCGCCCGCAACCTCACCCCGCCCTCCTGTCCCCCAGACCTCGTCCCCGAGCCCCAGCCGGAGCCCGGACCCTCGACGCCCCTCGCCCCGCCGCAGGTTAGCCCCGCCCCGCTGCAGGTAAGCCCCGCCCCCGATAATCCCCGGTCCCGCCCCTGAGAGGCAGCCAGCTCCCGGCCTGCGCCAGGGGGTCGCCCCGTTCCCTTTCTCCGGGGTCCGTGCGTGCTGGATGCCGTGCTGGGAGGGGGTGATCGGGGTAACCCCTCGTCCTGAGAAGGGCTTTCCCAGGACCAGGCTGGATTTTAGGGAGCCCCTAGGGGATGGGGCTGCCCGGTGCGCCTTCGGGGGACAGCTCTCCCCCCAGCTCTCCGATCCCAGGGCTGTGCTCACCCCTGCCGGAGGGGCCAGGAGGACCCCGAGGGCGAGCCCAGGGCGATGCCAGCCGCCTTCCTCCGGGTTCGAGCAGGGGCCAGGAAGGGGGACCCGAGACTCAGGCCGTAGGGGCTTCGGGCCCAGCCTGTGGTCGGCACTCAGTGGCCAGCGCTGAGGCCACATTCCGGCCCTGGGGACGGGAAGGCCAAAGTTTCCAGCGTCCCGCGCCTTCGCACGCCCTTGGCCGGAGCTTATTCCTAGCGCAACTGGGAGCTCGCTGGCCTCCCTGCCCGCTCCAGGGTGGCCCCACGGGGACTGGCCGCGGACTCCACACCCGCAGCCTTTTCCTCCGAGAGTCACAGCGCTGCCCTCGCTCAGTTTCCCTGCGCCCCACTTGAGGCCTCACCCACTCCTGGAGCAAACCCCTGGGAACAGATTTACAGAGAGGTGGACGTACACTTACTTCATGGCTGATTGCTTTGACCTGCTCGGGGAGTGTTTTCATTTTCCAAGCCAAGTGCATTAATCTTCAGTGATGAACTACACTATCACAGGCAGTGGGAGATACATTTTGAAGCAAGCTGCTGCTGCTTCCGTCTTTGGTACAGTTGGAAACAAAACAGTTGCTTCCAGTGAGCGCTTCCTGAGCGCCTCCTGGGTTACACACTGCACTTCTAGTCCTTAGTGTTTAAAACCTGATCAGGGGCCAGGCATGATGCACACACCTGGAATCAGCATTCCAGGAAGCTGAATCAGGAAGATCATAAGTCTGACCCCGGCCTGGGCAGCTTAACAACTTAGCAAGACCCTGTCTCAACATGGAAAATAAAAAATAGGCTGGAGATGTAGCATGGTGGCACAAGCCTGTAACCCTAGCACTCAGGAGGCTGAGGCAGGAAGACGGTGAGTTCAAGACCAGCCCAGGCTACATAGTGAGACCCTGTCTCAAAAAAAGCACCAATAAATAAATAAATAAATAAATAAATGTGTAATCAGAGTCCCTACTTTGGCATCCCCAGGATACTGCAGTGGTTGGGCCATGGCATAGCCCAGTGCCCTGAGAACTGACTCACGTCCCAAAGGTAGATGATCCCGAAGTGTCAGTCCAGGGAAGAAAAGCGCTTCAGTGCCCAGGTGGCTGGCAGTCTCCCTGCTCTCACCGCCAAACCCTTTGTGGAATGCACTGTCACACCACATCACAGCCGCTCCAAGCCCTTACAGAGGTCTGGGTGACTCAGCCTGCCTCCGAACACCTCCCTTGAAAGATGCCTTGTTATCCCACAGGTGTTGGCGTCTTAAGCCCAGGGCCCTCCCGTGTGGCTGGACCCCTTCACACCTGTGCTTACCCCACTGTACCAGTCTGAGCCCCGGGTGAGGCATTTCCTGTCCACCTTGTAGCTAAGTGCGCTACAGTCATCAGGGTGAGGCACCACCCTGCAAAGCCCCAGGGTGGCACCCCGCTGGGGAGGCCCACCTGGAGGAATGCAAAGACAGCACCCAGATCCACATAGGCTTCTTTGTGTCCCCAGGTGCCTGACGCTCCTTGGCTCCCTGTCCCATCGCTGAAGACCAGCTTTGAATATGTGACCATCTGCCACCAGCCTGCTGCCAGGAGGGAGGATGCTGAGTCCAGTGACTACATCAACATCCCCAGCCTGACGTTCCTTCCGAGCTGAGCTGTCCTCCAGGGCCCAGACTGTGGCGCCAATGAGTCCTGTCTGTCTGAGGACCCCAGCGCCTGCCGAGTCTCAGCAGAGGCCTCGTCGCCTCTCGTATTGCATGCCCCATCTCCCCGCATACACATCCGTCTGCTCTGCACCCGGCGCTGCCCCAGCTCACCTCGCATACACCTGCAGACCGTGTCACCTCAGAGGCTCCAGGCAGGCAGGGCGTTTGTCTCGATGCCACCTGCTTCTTCTCCAAGCTGTTTACCAGGCCATGAGATCTGCAGGCCATCTCATCAGTGCCTTGGGTCGTGGGGTCTTTGCTGCCTTGGCTTTAGATCCTGTGGCATCAGGATGGGGTGTAGGCAGCAGCTTCCCTTCCCAGGCTTGGGCCTCATCCAAGCAGAAGGCTGTAGGGGTGCACAGGAGGACATGCCTCAGCCCCACACGCTTCTGTTTATCTGTCTCAAGTCCTATGTGCTAAGGGCAATTTATTTTGATGGGGGGACATATTCTACATATGCAGAGCCGAGCTTGTTAGTGTTAGTGGTATAAATATAAGCATATTAATGTTTATACATAAAGCCTCCTTTAGTCTCCCTCTCATGCTGTGGACACATTCCCTGACCTCAGCTATTCTCCTCTTTAGGCATAGTCTTTGTCATCTCCTTACCCATCTTCCACGTCCTAGCACTGATGTTTGTGCATTTACCTTTGGTCTACTTTATCCCAAACCATCACTTCTCTGCTTTCAGAAATGCACCTCATCTCTTTGCCAGCTCCAGATAAGTATAGAAAGGTGGGGGAGGGAAGCAGCCCGGGTTCCTGGGCATCAAGGCTCTGCAGTGGGACTCCTGTCATGGAAGAGGAGGCATCCCACCTCCTCCACATACTTTTCTCCTAGGCTTTTGAAGCTAGGTCATAGTTAGACACTGTCTTTGGATCTGTGTCAGCTACAAAGTACAGCCAGAGCTTGAGGCTACAGATGCTGACTCCTGCCATTGGAAGGACCTTTCCCGGAAGTGTAGCACAGCCTCCCGGACACTGGTCCAGAAATGGAAAGGAAATGCTGCCAGGACTGAACTGGGTTTGCCTTTATTAGCAAGGACTGTCATCACAGAGGGGACGATCCAGCCAGGTACGATGACCTCAGCAGTGCCAGCTGGGCCCTGCTGCCGTTCCAGGCAGCAAGGAGAGCACCCAAGAAAAGGAAAAGAGGAGCGGATCGAGAGTGAGCCGGGTACTTCACACACTGTCTTTTGTCATTTACTTCCCAAGCTGATGCCCCTCATTCTACCCTTGACCTCTGTTCCTGCGGATGAGTGATTCCCATGCACTGTGCTCCATCTCCTATCCCGGTACCCCTCGTTCTTGCTCCCCAATCCAAAGACAGACCCAAAGCTTCAGTTTATTAAGTATTTACTGAGCACCATCCACTGCCCCATGTGATAGCCAGGATCACTGGCATCAATAGGGAAGCGTGGGACACTATATTCTGGCGCCTTTATGGCACTTACAGTCTCACAAATAAATAAAACTTTGGTTACAATAATGGCAGTGATTAAACAGGCTCGTAATAAATACAGGAATTCGGTTCCTAGATTATTCACAGCATCTAGAGGAGCCTTCCATGATGGCCATTGGGCAGCAGAAGATGGAGTCTGAAGGGCCTGGCCAGCGAGGGCCCAAGAGCAGCCAGGAAGGGACACGCATTTGAACGGCACGGAAAGGGAGCGCGGACTGGGACTCAGAACTGGTAGAATCTGCCCATCCAGGTTAGGAGAATGTCCACTTCCCCAAAGGCTTTGGTCAGAGCTGCTTCAATCTCCAACTACAAGGGAAGCAGAGTAGAGATCCGTTAGGTGAGAAAGGAGTTTTCGCCGGGCGCAGTGGTACACGCCTGTAATCCAGCACTCCGGAGGAGCTGATGAGCTCACCTGCCTGTCGCTTGTCCCCCGTGCTGTGTCCGCTCAGGGGGAGGACAAAGAGGCCACTGAGCAGCAGTGGGAAAAGACTGAGGGAAAAGCACACGGCTCCCCTAACACCAAGAACCACAAAACACAGCTGTGGTGCCCGTGGTGGCTGCAGCCCAGCACCTGAGTCTGCCCTGCAGCCGGACGGCCACTTCCTAACGTGCATTAGCTCAGCACCATGTGTCTACAGGCTGGTGTGTCTTCTCCTCCAAGTGTGATCAAAATCATCATGCATGTTTTTTTTTTATATGGGGGTGAGTAGGTGCTGGGAATGAAGTTTGGAATTTCTTGGGTGGCTTATTTTAGGAAAAGGTTAAAAAATCTCCCATATTTATAGAATAGCATTTTAACTTGAAAACTAGCAGAAAAAGACCACTGTGTGATGCTTACAGAAAGCATGCACTAAGTGACACATTATATGTATGCTCCTGCCGGGTCAGGAGGGTTTGGGGCAAGTCTGGCGGCATCACCTACATTAAGCCCTGCATGAGGGTCCACGGCACCCTCGAGGGACAGCCCGAGCTGGTCCAGCCCTGCGGGACAGACTCACCTGTTTGAACGCTCTCTTGAACATCAGGAACCGCCTACGCGCTCTGTCACTGACAGAGAGCATCTCATTCTTCTGCTGGATGACAGAGAAATAAAACACAGCTGTGCCAGAGCTGGGCAGGGTTAGCGGCAAACACCCTCACTCTCCACTCCTGGCAATGTCGCAGGGGCTTCCACGCCCGAGAGGGCAGAGGCAATGCCCGTGTCCTCAACAGCCCCCCCACCATGGCAGCGTCGTCACCTCCATTCTCCAGCTGATAAAACTGAAGCCCAGAGAGGCCGAGCACCTTGCAAAATGTCACCCAGCAGATTAGAAGCAAACCTAGACCCGAACCCAGGACCCACTTCCATGACACCCACAATTCCCTGTTGTGGATTAAAGCCAGGACAGCATAAGGGGAGGGGAATATTCCCCAAGCACACAATTTCCCAGGCTCCTGAGCCTGGTGTTCTGCTCACACTGGGTTGAAGTTTTGACACAATGAAAACAAAGTTGTTGGCCAGGGTAGAGAAGGAGGGCAGCATGTTGGACTCAGCGATTTTGTGGTGGTAGTTTTTAAACACAGTGTTCAGGTAGAACTTCAGCAGGTCGTGGATGAGGTGGCAGCTCTCAGTGTCCTGGGGAGAGGCCCGGGTCACTGTGGAGCTGGGGCCCTGCTCACCTAAGCTCTGAGGGACACCCACACCCCATCTGAGGCAGAAGCAGCACAGTAGGGCAGGGCTTCCGGTGGACGAGGACAGCATGGGATTGAAGGAGCCTCCCAGAGCAGCTGCTGTCACACAAGAGGGACCCAGCTCGCAAGAAGAAGTGACCGCTGAAGGTCACACAGCCGTCACTGGCAGGCACAAGCCCGGCCCCGGGACTCCTGGTTCCCCACCTGGTTCATCTTCCACACCGCACAACCTCTCCAGTACGGGGAGGTGAGGGCCCTGAAAACACCGAACTGGGCTTTGGGTTGAGAGGAGGCGGGAAAATGACAGGGAAGAGAAGGAAAGAGAAACTTAATGTCCTAGAACACAGCAGTCACACTCTACCCCCTTGGTTCCTGAAGTTTGCTACCTCTCAGGGATCTGAGCTCAGTACATCCGTGTTCACTGACTGACTTGGTGGGAAATGAAGACAGCAATGGGTGAGAGACAGGATGGAAGAGAAGACAGCTTTCCCCCGAGTAGACATCCACTGTGTTTATATAAGTAAAGAAAAAAAAGATGGACGGCCAGACTCTGGCTCAGTGGAAAAGATGTTTACAAGCTCAGTCCCCATTTCTCCCTACAAGCCCAGGTACAAGCAGTCCTGGCTCGTGCCGGGCCTTGTCCTGACAGAGGGAATGCTTCTGTCACCCCGCACATGGAGGGTGGCCTTTCCCAGCAACTGATTACCGAGACGTTCTGCAGGACCTCTCGCCGCAGCAGCCGGATGCTCGTGATGTTGTCCTGAGCTTGCTTTGGAAACACAGAAAAGATCTCTTCAGAGGAGGGGTCCACGCAGGAGCCACCCCTGCAAGTAGGGGCTGCTTCCCAGCCCCTGAATCTATCCCGGGTGTGAGACCCAAGGGGGCCCCAGGAAGGTCCATGCGCAGCTGGCCCCAGAGACGTGGGCACCTATGAAAACCACTTGCTTATCCCCAGCTCCCAGGAGTGGATGGAGTCCGGGCAGGAGTTCTAGGGCCCTGTCTGATGTCTGTGGTCATTTGAGGGGAGAGGAAACCAAACCCACAGGCCAGGTTCCCCTCCTGGAGCTGCTCTGCTGAGGAGGAGGGGACAGGAGGCAGAGGGCCGTGCCTGGAGCTCCCTCCTCAGGCCAACCACACATGTGTCCTCAGATGAACATGGAGCCAGAGTCCATCCAGGTCAAAGCCTGGATGAATTGAGCTTCCTTCCTTTCCCGTGGGCTCTTTATTTCACTCGGGGCCGACAGCATGTTTCTGAGCTTCCTCATGTGTAACATAAGGCTGCGAAGGCTCCTGACCTTGCAGAGTTCTTCTGTAGGAACGTGATAGGCAAGTTGCCAGGCTTCCCAACCACAAGGTCCAGTCCCAGCCTCCAGGGAGCCCCACCGTGTCCAGGTACAGACCCACAGGCGCTCACCACAGTGTCCTTCAGGCTCCGGAAGGCCTCCCACAGGCTGGGGAGAGCCACTCCCTCCACTCGGCATGGCCCAAACCGGAACTCGTGGCCCTGGAGCCCGGGCACCTGGCTCCAGAGAAGCAGGATCAGACCGAGAAGAGGGAAGGCAGCCGTCTGGAGCCAAGGGCCCATCTGTAGCAAAGGAAGGGCTGAGCGAAAGGGAGGCCACTGACCGAGAGGAGCGCCCCAGAAATAGCTCTGCTGCACAGAGTCTAGGGTAGTGCTGAGTGTGACCGTGCCCGGCGGCGCTCGTGTGGAAGCTGGCTCTGCTGTGACACACCGAGAGGTGGGACCGGCAGGACTGCTAGGAGGTGATTATGTCCCGAGTCCCTGGGAAAGGGTTAATCAGCTCATGGGCTGATGGGTTGATTCGCGGGTTATCTTGGAAGCAGGTCTGTCATTAAAGCCTGTTTGGCTCTGCATATGAGCACCCCTTCCACCACAGGATGCCCCTCTCCACTGGGGGGCCGCAGTCTCCCCGACAAGGACATCAGATGTGGCCCCCGATCTCAAACTCGCCAGCCTTCGAAATGTAAGCCCATAAGCATCTTTTCTTCGTACATTAGCCAGTGTCAGATATTCTGTCAGAGCAACAGAAAAGAGACTCAGGTGTGGATGTGGGTGTGCCTGTGGTGGTGGGAGGGGTTCCCAGGCTAGACTGTTGCAAGCCCGTGGCCTTGCCGGGTGCCCTGGGGTCGGCTAGGACCTCTGGGCCCCTCTGTCTTACTCCTCAGGTCTCGGCCTCCCAAACCATGCCCAGCCACGTCCACACATTCAGCCTGCTTCCTTCTCCATCATGGTTCTCCCTCGCCTCCAACCTGCTTGTCGAATGTAATCAGGAAGAGGGGAGAATGGAGTTCTTACGTGCACAGAGCACATCCAGGAGCCAGCCTCGGGAGAGGCAGCATCCCTCTGGCGGGAAGTCCCCAGGCACACTCAGGCAGGTCTGCTTCCCGGAGCTGGCCAGCCCTGATTCTTCCTTATCGGGGAGCCTGGGGTTCGTCCTGGCCCACGGGGACCGGCACAGAGGCTGGGCTGGGTCGCACAGTCACTCTGCCACTACAAACTCACTCAGCTCCAGGAACTGACTTTTCCAGGAACTGAACCAGAGGGAGGGATCAGAGCGCCCCTGAATCACCGTTAAAGCTTCCTCTAAAGGGCCATTGGGAATGACTGTGGAGCGCCTCCCAGCGGAAGAACTTGGCACCACCACCTATGTGTCATAACTACATGCAGACATCTTTCCAGGGCCGCCTTTGCCCCTGCTTTGCTTCTTTCCTGTTTGCTTCCCTCCCTGTCTCTGTCCTTCTCCTTCTTCCCTTCCTGTCTTCCTTCCTTCCGTGACTATAGAAGAACTGCCCTGGTCCGGGTGCTGTTCTCACACCAGAAGTGACTGTCACCCGCCCCACAGGGACAGCAAGCCCACAGGAGCCCTGGATCTGCTGACAGCAGGATAAGCAAGGGGGGCCCTGGGCCAGTGTCCTCCTGCTCTGTGCCCCAGCGCCCCCATCAACATATTCCCCCCCTGTGCTTCCAAACGCTGTGGGCTGAAAGTTCCTCTCTGGGACTCATAACCCAGCCTCGTCTGCCCAGCTCAACGTCTCCCTGGGGGAGAAAGCAGCCCCGTCCGATGCTGTCTTGTCCTTACCTGAACACTCAGAATGTTGACCTCCACCCCCACCTCCCTGGACCCCAGGCCCCAAACAAGGCGCAGTCTACAGCTTCCAGGGAAAGGGCAGGAACCCTCGCCACTCACCTCAGGTCCGGCTGTCCGGCTGTCTGCAGGGAGCTGGTCCTTCTGCAGGAAGGGAAAGCAGAGCAGCCCTCAGTGCACTCCAGTCCTGAGTAGACCTTCCCAGCTGTGGAAGTTGTGTGAAGGCAACCTCAGCTTCTGGCAGGTTTGTAGATCAGGGGATGGGGAGGGGCAGAGGAGAAAGGAAGACTGCTCATGCTTCCCCAGGGAATTCCTTCTCTCCTAGTCACCCTCACTTTCAGACCACAGGCACGGCAGAGAGAAGTCCCTGAGGTGAAGCAAGACCCGCGTCTGAGGTCAGGCTCTCACACTGCCTGGGTAATGGCAAGCAAGTCTCCTAGCTTCCTGGAGAGGAGGGTTCTACATTTATAAAATTAAAATTTAAAAGAATCCGGCTGGGGATTTAGCTCAGTGGTTTCACTGCTTGCTGCACAAGCACAAAGACCCGAGTTCGATCCCCAGTACCAAAAAAAAAAAAAAAAAAAAAGAAATGACCAAAATTTAAAACACAATGCAAATGGTCAGAAATCCCCTACATACAAGCCTTCTTTTACCTACGTTCTCGACCCTCCCTCTGTCAAACCTGCTCACCTTCTCAAGTACTTCTAGCCCAAATTCCATCTCTTTGTTCAGAGACAGCCCGGCAGATTGTCCCTACAATAAAGGCTTGTTGTGGCCTGGTCTGGTATTGGTTTTTGGCTTTTTTTACCTGACACTTTGGAACCCTGCGTACAGCCTCTCAGCTCCTCTGTCAGTGTCAGCTGTCAGGATGGGTCACGGCCTTGCTTGACCATGTTACTTTCAGTGAAAGCATGGGAAACTTTTCCCTCTTTGTGACCCTCCTTTGGCATGCGGTACATTTGTCCTCTGGTGCCCAGCAATCTCCCTGCTCAGAAGGTTGAGTGACTTACCAAAGACGTAGGATCCTGTAGGAAAGGTTCCTTTGTGTCTTGGATCTTTCTTGACCTTGAGGGGCCAGGGCCAAAATATTGGCTGTCCTCTTAGCCCAGTTACCTTTCTAGTTTTGGCCTCCAAACTTTACTTGTTGAACACCCAGAAGAGAAGATCAGTCACATAAGTATTTTAGTAGGAGCAGTGAGCTTAACTTATAATTTCATCTGGACATTCAGCACTTCTGAAATATATTTTATCAACCATGGTCATTTTAGTAGTTGAATCCATGTCCATCTTAGCACAGAATAGTCTTTTAGTCAAACACCTCCATCTGATCACAGGACATGAAATGACATAAAGAAAACTCTTATTTATTGTCCTTTAGTAGGATGCCATCTAAAGAGAACATACAGATTAGCCTATAAATGTACCTTAGGAGTTCATAGTGTCTAGCCTTTAATTTTAGTGTGTGACATTGTTTCAACTGGTTGGTGACTGAACATCCCTAAGTATGGTGACACATATAACATGCATCACATAAGTTTTTAAGAAGACTATTATTTGACTCGTTTTCTCATGCTGGCTTGACATGTACCTCTTATCACAAGTAGCTGGAGTGCAAGAAAAAGGCAGATACCTGAGTCAAAAAAGATCATTATCACAAAGAATATCCTAGAAGACTCATACTACATGAAACCCTTTGTCCCTTAATTTTGTTTTGTACCGAGAGAATTTTAAATAAAACCTTATTGTTTTCCCACAGAAAACTTAACTGTTTGACCATGACCAATTTTTACATATCACAATAATATGTTTAGCTATGTATTTCCCACAGGCTATGGGAATTATTGGGGTCTCCTTTGTGAACAAAGGCTGGAATAAATTTTTCCAGGCAGCTGCTCCTTTATTTACCAAGGGGAGTCCTGTCCTATAGTTTTCCTAAGCCCAAGAATCTTTATTTAATTATCTTAACAATTTTTTAGATGACCTATGAGAGCCAGATCGTAACAATTAACACATTATTTTTTGAAAACCAGTGGACATTATTTGGATAATCTGGCAACCTGGGAGAAGCTGTCTTTTATTAAATTATCTATAAGCCAACTTGAGTTACAGGCAAACATCTTTAAAAAATCCAAAATGCCAAAAGAAAAAGCTCAAACATAACAGCTGTATGTGTTGTAGCAAATTGAACAGAAACACACACACATACGACAACTTGTTTATAAACTCAAGTACATTCAGATGTATTTGGCCAAGTTGAATTATAACTTTTATAATTTTTAGTTTTATAATTATAAAAAAGACTAGTCAGAACTTTGTAGGTCAATTACAGAGATCTCTTATAATAAGAATCAAAAGGAATAAAATCTTCTACATCTGTGAAAGCAAAAACAGTTTAAGATGGGCCCTAAGCTGACGGTTCATCTGACTGGAATACCCAGCTATACAGGCTTCTCATGGTTGCTTTGATAACCATAGTTGTTCGATAGCTACATGTAATTGTTCCCTCTAAAGGGACAGAACTTTAAAGGTAATTGTGACTATTTCCAGTGGGATCTGATCAGGCCAGGTTTGCATGTGGAAGAGACTAGGTGACACTCTTTGGAGCTAAGCATGAATTCCAAGCAGTGAGGGAAGAAGGCCTGCCAAGGCTCCAACCTGCTGTGCTGCAAATGTCTACCTAGGACAGTTTTTCCCATTTTGAAAAGAAACAAAGGGAAAGAAGGTGTCCCCATCTATCCCTCTTGTTCTGTGCCCAATCCAAGGTGCCCCTTAGACTTTTATCTCATCCAGTGCCAGTGGCTGCTGACTAGAGGTGCAAGGAAGTGACAAAGCCAGGTTAGCTGTTCTTACCCTTCTCTAATTTTGCCTGAGGGCTGAAAGACAAATAAATCTGGACCAAAACTTTTACATTTATTTTTTGAGAGTTTCAGGATTAAACCTAGACCAGTTTTCTCTATGTCCCAGAGATAAATGAAGGTCAGCTTTACTCTGGAAGGATTCCATGGAGAGGAGACTCACCACTCTGGAAGCTTTATCTTGAAATCCAACAGCCACAGAAAAGGGAAGTGCCTCAAACCAAACACTGTTGAAAACTGCGTTATTTCTCAGGAGCAGGGCAATGGAGAAGGGACAGAAGAGTGCCTTTTAGTATGGCACCATCTCAGGTGTAGAAGGACAATTAAGACCAGGAGCTTTTCCAGAGTGGATCTACGATCCTTAGCAAAACATGTCTCCAGAGACAAAAGCTATGATTGACTCCCACTCCATTGCCAAGCAGAAAATCAAACCAATAATCAAAGAACACGAATGGCTGCTTTTTGCCCCTTGAAAGGAATGAGTGTTCTTAACTATATTGTTTAGGGCTTACCCTTTTTTTTTTTTTTTTTTTTTGGTACCGGGGATTGAACTTGGGACCTTGCACTTGCGAGGCAGGAGGCAGAACCACTGAACTAAATCCCTGGCCTAGGGCTTATCCTTTTAATGAATTACTCTGAATCTATAATATCTAATTTATGATTTAAATACCCTACAGGCTGTTGAGCAGGTCCCTGATGTAGAAACACTCCCAAAGTCATGGCTCACCTTTTATTAACATACAAACTGAAATGGTGTCCTGTAGTTATGCACTTAGAAGTGCTTGTTTGAACTCCTAGTGTGTGGTCTGGGAATGAGTTCCCCAGGTGTCTGTCTCTTGGGTTTTTCTATAAGCTGATAGAGGAGTCACACAATCTCATTATATCCTGCTATCTGAAGGCCACAAAAGCCTGTAATTTCCAGGAATCTCCTTAGTTGTTTTGGAGTCTTGGGCTGTGGAAAGGAAAGAAATGGTTTAATTCTTTCTTCCCCCAGTCTTTAGGTTCCCTTAGATATAATAAGGCCTAAATATTTTACCTCAAGGCTATAAAGTTGTGTCTTAGATCTAGAAATATTGTAACCCCAGTCTGTTAGAAAATTCAACAGACCAGATGTCTTGGCTAGAAAGCTCTTCTGAGGGGGCACATAACAGCATACCATCTACATATTGCAAAACTGTGACTTGGGAAAAACTATAGTATTTCCTTTTATCAAATCAGGATGTAGGTTTGAACCACCCCAGGCATGGTCTTCATCATTTATGTGTGTAGGGGAAAAATGCCTTTATGGACAGGTTATGGACTTTGAAATGTTGACTGTGGACTTCTAAATGCTATATGGTGATTTTTTTGGATGTTTAACCAGCTTGAGCTTTATTTGGACTTTTTCTCTCTGCTAGCGAGTTAAAAGCTCCCCTTAAATTTTTCTTCAACTTGTTCGGAGTTTATTTCAAAATCCCTAGTAGTCAGACCACTCCTCCTTCCAGAAAGTCAGACTAAGACAAACTTGCAACAACTGTTTTGTCTTAAACTAGGGAAAATAACAATCAGTAACTTGGCACTTGTGTTTTTACATGCTAACTAGAATATGGGACTATTTTAGCCAGCCTTTCTCTTCATTCCTGCCGGCATAGGAAGTCAATAAGAGTGCCTTCACTTGGGCTGGGGATTTAGCTCAGTGGTTCTGCTGCCTGCCTCACAAGCACAAGGACCTGAGTTTGATCCCACCACTGTGGCCTTGCTGGTTGTACCCCACAGGGCCTCTCTTTTGAACCAGCTTCACTCACAACCTGCAGCTTTCCTGAAGCAGATGTTCCACATCACTGGCATCCTTAACTTCCTGGAGTCTCCACTGCAACTTTGACATCATTCCAGTAGCTTTGTGCACTGCTCTCTCAGGGGCACATTGCTTGGGCTTCCTTTGAAATCTGGGCTGAAGCCTTTTAACCCCACAGCTCTTGCATTCTGCAT
Organism: Heterocephalus glaber; assembly: GCF_000247695.1. The sequence continues at coordinate 4,591,207 of NW_004624807.1, forward strand.
GCTGGTGCATCATATGAACAGTCCCAAAATCTGCTGTAAATGAAAACAGTAGATAGCTCCTCTTGAACTAAAGCTGTGACAGCCTTGGAGTACCTGTATGACTGAACACAGTGAAATGAATCCTGAAGAACTAATTCTCCAGAAGGTGCTTTCTGAGCAGGAGTCCCGGGGACTTTCTACACAAGTGAAATGTTTTTATTTTTGTATCTTTGAGCCTGTAATGGGTGATGTGTTGCTGATTTCTGAGATATTCTCAAGGTATCTTTCTTCTTATCCCTGTAAAAAATATTTAGTTTCTTTTTAATGACACCAATCTCTTCAGCAACCACACATCTTTTAGCTCCAATTCAACATGTGGTTCCTTTTGGGAAAAGATTTAAGTTTTTCAAATTTCTCTGCTCTGCTTTTTGCCCCTGATTTTCACTATAAATCTAACTAAAAGCAGCCAGCAGTGTCCATACCACAGGCTGAATGTTGAGCTGTCTTGAAATTCACCCCACCAGATAATTAGTCCACTGTTCTTAAACTTATTCTCATGAAAAGCCTCAAGACATAGGCATAATTTGGATGAATTTTTGCCAGAGTGTAACAAATATGACCTGTAGTCCAATTTTCAACAGGGCCTTCATTCCCATCTGAAACCTTCTGAGCCTGGCCATTACTGTCTGCATTCCTACCAGCATTCTCATCTTCTTACAACATTCTGGGACTTCTCTGGGTCACAACTTCAAACCTTTCCAAAAACCCAATTCAAAACTCTTTTGAACAACATGGTAAGATACAGTAACAGCAACAACCCCACTTCTCTAGCACCCATTTTCTCTACTAGTCAACTTTCTCATCACTGAGACACAATACCTGACACTCACAATTTAAAGTAGGAGAGATTTAATTTGGCTCATGGTTTCATGGGGCAGAAACAGTGTGGTGGAAGCATATGTTGGAGCAAGATAACTACTTCACATTGACAGAGCAGAGAAATACCGATAGAGAGGAAGGGACAAAGAACCAGATATAGTACCCAAGGTCACGCCGTCACATCCCACCCAAACATACCCAAAAGTGTGCTTTAATAATCCTCTTATCAGCTCCCAAGTTGATTAAATTGGCTGCACTAAGCTTAACCCCACAGCACCCTTCCCCACACTCCTCACACAGGTCAACTGTCCTGCAGTCTGATCCCCCTTTAAAATCTCTCTCACTCACTTAGACTTCTTTAAGCTCACAACTCTTATCACATTATTCCTCAGCTCTTAAATCACCTTTGGTGTCTGGTAAGGAGTGGTCCTCCCTTCCACCCATTGTTCTCTTTCCACTTTTATGCATCTCCCACTCAGGGCCCAGCACAGAGCCTTCTCCTTATCCAGTGCCCATTTAAGGTGAGTCAATGCCCATTTTCAATAGCTCTATTTTCATTTTTCCTTCCATTCTTTTTCTTTAAATCCCTTTTCCCTTCCTCCCCTCCCCTCCCCAATCTCTGGCTCCCCTCCCCATCTGAGCAATATTAGGGAGCATTCCTACTCCCTAATATCTCTCCTCAGTTTTGTTCCTTATTTTTCCCCATTAAGTTTATTGGTACATTTTAGATATAAAATACAGTTACATTCATCATTGGGATCTTGTACCTTTACATGAGTATTTTGATTCTTATTTTTCCCCTTCCCCTGGCCTCACTTCACCCCCTCCACCCTTCCCTATTTGCAAAGACTTTGTTTCCACTTTTTTCTTTTCTCACATTTTTTCTTTTCCCTTCTTTCCTTTGCCCTACCCCTCCCACTTCCCCTACTCCTTTAGACCTTTTCTTCCTATT
>NW_004624807.1:4605871-4629175 GCF_000247695.1 Heterocephalus glaber
GTACAATTCCCAATGAGAAATGTAATTGTGTTGTATACCTACAATGTATCAATAAAAGAATTTAATTTAAAAAAAAAAAAAAGAATCAGGTTAAAATGTGGAGGGCCAGAGGGCACTTGTCTCCCTTTGACAGAAAGCCCTGAGTGACTGGCTCACTTGGCTTTCTTCACTCAGACACAGGCATGAGCAGTTAGAGTTATGCAGGATTCATCTTTCTCCCTCCCTCCATGGTACTTGTCCAGGTCAACAACAGGATCTCAATTGTTTGTACTTCTCCCTGCATGTCACCGTACTTGCATGCCCCCTTTCTTCTTAGCGCTCACCGAGGGGGCCAATTAGGGCTCAGTCTTCCCATCTGGTCTCCTACAGGTATGGTCAGCCTTTTTAATTCCCGGTATTCTAACAGGAATACTATGGTGTCTCATTGTGGTTTTAATTTACTTTTACTAATTACAAATGACGGTGAGCATCTTTTCGTGTGTTTTTTGGCATCTATCTTCTTTGGTATCTGTTCAAATCTTTTGCCCATTTTTTAACACATTGGTTTCTGATCATTGAGTACCCTTTATATTTTGAGGATACAAGTCTTTTGTTATATACAGAATGTGTGGATATTTCCTCCCAAGCTATGAATTGTCTTTTTATTTCCTTAGGTGTCTTTCAAAGAGCACATGTTTTAACTTTGATGAACTCCAATTCATCAATTTGTTCTCATGGAATGTGTTTTTGGTGTCAATCTAAAATGTCTTTGACTAACCCAAAGTCACAATGATTTTCAAAATTCTCAGTTGTAGATTACACGTGTTGATACATTTTGGTAGTCCAGTCCCTTTACAGTTAAGTTTTAATTATGGAGTAAGATAAGACAATCCAATTATGATAGTGCGATTTCCTGAAAAAACTCTTTTATGGCCACTGAATTACTTTGTACTTTTGTTGAAAATCAGCTGTCCATATACATATGGATCTTTTTTTGAGCTTTCCATTTGTCTGTCTTTATACCAATATCACACTGTCTTAATTGCCATGGTTTTATATCAATTTGAAATCAGATAGGATCAGTCTTCTAATTTTGTTCTTTTTCAGTTATTTTAGAAATTTCAGATGCTTTGTTTTCATATGAATTTTAAATTATTTGATCAATTTCTACCTCAAACATTCTTCTGGAATTTTTATTGTGTGATTGCATTGAATTCATAGATCAATCTTCGGAGAACTGACATTTTAATAATATTAAGTCTTTTGACCAATGAATGTGGCATATTTCTCCATTATTTAGGTCATATTTAATTTCTCCCAGCAATGCTTTACAGCTTTCAGTCTACAGAGATCTTTTAAATCTTTGGTTTCTAATTCATCCCCAATTATTGAATTTTTTGGTGTTATTATAATTAGTAAATTTTTTTAAAATTTCAAGTTCCACGGGTGTGTTAGTGATGTCCAGAAATACAATTGATTTTTGTTTTTTAATCTTAATTCTGCAATCTCACTAACCTTTCTTACTAGTTCTAGGAGCTTGTAGTAGATTCCATTGGCTAGTTTGACGTCAACAAGCACGTCATCCACAAATGAAGCATTCTTCATTTCTAGAAGACTTCTGTTTCCTTTTTCATAGAATTGGGGCTTAGTGGTCCTAAAAGTACGTTTTTATGCTGGCTCTCCCACAACTCACTGTGCAACCTTAGACATCACTCTCATTCTCTGCACCTCAGTTATCCTCCGAAATAATCTGTTCTCTGTGGCCAGTAGGCTCCCTTCCATTCCTAACGCTCAGTAAGACTAAGAATGTGCTCAGAAGGTGTTGGATCCTTCACAGTCTGAGGTCTCCAGGCCTTTGCATCCCAGCCTCTTTCCATTCAGCGATTGGTCATTGGGTTGAGGTCGCCTTGTCTCTCCCTGACTTCCCATTAACATAGGGGAGCAGTGGTGCTCAGTCATTCTTTCTCATTAATTACACCTCCTTCTGTGAGCAAGGCCTCGTCTGCGGAGCAGAACGAGTTACCATGGTGCAGCAAAGGCAAAAGCCTTTGACTCATTAAAAAAAATTAGCTAAGGGCTACCTGCAAATAAAAACCAAATTAATTTGTTTTTTCTTTAATTTTCTTTTTAAACACTTTCCATTCTCTTGCTCTTGAATGCAGTCCTTATCAATACTGTAGTGGTATACTGTGCTGAGATGGGCCAGAATGGGGTAGACTAAAAGCTGGGAAAATCACACTGCTGTCCTCCTGAAACTGAAAACTCTAGTGGGAGACGTCTCATTTGTTTTCCATCCACTTAAAAGGGGCAGACAGACAAGTTATAGTGAACTCTGTTGAGAAAGGCCTGAGTCCTTGAAGACAAGGAATTTGGGCAACCCAAATTCATGGATGGAAATAAGTCATGATGGAAATAAGAGACAGAGAACACTTTCTTTTTTTTTTTTTTAAGTTATTGTCACCTGGACTTCATTCCTCATTTCCTTCTGAGAAAGAGCCCATCTCCAGGGTGCTGAGGTCATAAACATGAGCCGTTGCACCCGCCTTCCACCCTTTCATTTTAAAATGCAGTGCAGAAATACATAAGGACCAATCAGATGAAAATAGGCAAAGGCTATTTATTCAGCTTATTCAGAGCTTGAATAATGACTCCCCCTCTTCACCTGCATTTTGGTGGAGACTCCCAAGAGGAGCGGGGAGGCTTTCAAGTGGGATGGGGGAAGGTATCAGGTATGCCCTGATTGGGGGCTGCTGGCCTAGGGGAGCTGTCGGTAGGCTAACTGAAAAGAATGGCAGCCCGTGTAGCCAATTAGGGATACATATTTGGGTTTCTCTGGTTGGTCCTAAGTCAGAAGCAAGAACGGAAATTAGGAAAGCTGTCATTTATTTATCAAGACCTGGCCATTTTGGGCCAATCGCTACAGGGATTACTACTTCCTGTGCTCATTGACCAAGCTCCCAGGGTCACTTCCTACAAGTCTGACTGGAAGGTGTAGTCCGTGGCTTCCTGGGCTGGTTGTCACAGGTGCTGGGCTCATTGCTGTAGACTGGGGTCCCAATTCTATTGGCCCCACAATGTGCCCAGCCCCTCAGCAGAAACTGAGGCAGAGAGGGAAAGTGGCTATCGAAGATCCAACAGCTAATCAAAGCTGGAGCTGACAGGCCAGTCAGCAGCTGGACATATTTATCTTGTCATCTCCAGAGGAATGCACATTCTGCTTGTTGAGGAGACAAGGTTTAGACTCATGGAAAAACTACAGTCAACACAGAAGTCATGGAGATAAGTGGCCCCAGGAAGTTCATGTTTAGCCCTACTCAACACTTTCTTCTGACAGTCAGCCTCTGTTGGCCCCGTGCTTCCCATCTGCTGGGCATGCCGCCCCTCCAGCCGATGAGCTGGGCACGGCATGGTTCTTCAACCTCTCTACTTCCGTCATTTGTTGCTGTGTGAACTTAAGTAACATTCTTTGCCTCCCTTCCTTGTGGGTGAAATAGGAATAATAATCACTATTTCTTCAGGCTTTTGTGCATACTAAATGAGCAGAACACTGGCAACACACTTGGAACAGCACCTGACATGTAACAAGGACTTCTGCAGATTAGCTGTTACAGTCTCCGGTGGTGCTTACGTCAATCCAGTGTGGTAAGTGCTAAACCTCTCCTTTGTAAATAAAGGAACTGAGGGTGCTCAAGTCACTTGTCTGCAATGTCGAAGGCCAAGGCCAGGATTTTCACTCATCTTTAGGAAGACAAACTTCATTGTTTCTTTCTACTCTGCTTCTGAACGTAATATGCCATGTTAGAAAAGAGGCTGGTGGAGTGGGAAGGTATGCAGGGCTGAGGTAGCAGCCTGCCTACCTGCCCATCTTTTTTTCTTAGTTTTTGGCTTTGTTTTTCTTTCTTATTTTATTAGTCCTTGTTTGCAGTACATGAAATTGACATTCATCTAATGAAGCAAATGTGTGCACATGAAGCAACTTGATTTTTAATCCCCTTCTTCCTACCAACCTCCTTCCCCGTCCCTCAATTTTACCCTTATTACTATTATTATTACTTCATATGACATACAATATTTCTGTTCATTGGGTGTACTGGGGACATGTAAGTGGCGTGTATCAAATCTTTCTACTTCCTGTTCTCCCGCCTCCTTTTGCCGCCGTTGTGGAGGATGAATTATATGTATAAATGTATGAATCACAATATGCTGCATCAAAGTTCTCTACCTGCCCATCTTGGTGCTGCTCTCTATTAGGTGTACAATTTTGCGAAAATTACTTACCAGGCGGGGCCTCAACTCGGCGCCCGAGCCTCGCTCCCCGGCCGCATGTCCGAGGCTGGCGGGGCCGCTCAGGTCGCTGCCCTCCGCTCCCCGCAGGGCCCCCCTGTGCCGCCGCCGCCGGGGCTCGGGCACCTGCCGTCCAGCGATCACAGTGGCGGCGGTGGGCACTGCCGAGGACCCGGGAGGCGGCGGCTCGGCCCGGATCGCCGTGAAGAAGGCGCAGCTGCGCTCCGCACCGCGGGCCAAGAAACTGGAGAAACTCGGAGTGTACTCTGCCTGCAAGCACAGTGAATCAGGCTGTCATCCCAGCACTCTGGACAGCTGAGGTGAGAAGGTCACGTGGCGGAGTCCAGCCCGACCAATTTGGTGAGTTAGTGAGACCCTTAGTGGGTATCCGAAGTAAAATGTCTGAGGATATAGTTCATGGAGGAGATGCAGAGTACAAGCCCCAGTAATGCAAAAGTGAAAAACTAACAGATAGATGATAAATAGATAAAAATATTCATAGATACTTAGAGAAAAATAACAAAATAAGTGGCCACTGATTTATTTAGTATGAAGAAAAAATGGCTGTCACAGGCGGAGACAGGTGGAGAGTCCCCGCAGTCCCAGGCCTGACTCTCTCAATGATGCGGAAGGTTGTGGAAGAATCAGATAGAGACCGAAAGCTTAGAAGCAAAGTTGTTCTTTTATTCAGCAACCATGCAAGAGTACAGCTGCCTTCTCGCACAGAGACAGGCAGGGGTGCTCAAGATGCTAGTTTTATAATACTTGGGGGTGTATCCTGCCTCTGGGCTGAGGGCACCCCTACTTGAATGGTTAATGATTAATTTAGCTCATTACTAGGGACAACAGGGAAGGGTCTTTTCAGGAGCCTTTTACATCTTAGGGCCAAGGTTCTTTTTCCTTTTGATCTTAGCAAACCAAACTTTGCAGGGTACAGCGTGCAGAAGAGGTGCAACCTCAGCAGACTGTCAGCTTTTTATAGGTGGTTAAGACTGTTCTGCCAGCTATCTGAACTCCTTTGGGGAGGGGCTCATCTCTCCCTGCCTAGGGGTCTCTATCCCTACAGGGCTATAGGCTTTTCTATTACATGGAGACTCAGGTTACGGAACCCCAAGGCATGAGCTCACTTCCTTGGCGACATCTGCAAACAGAACTTGGAACCCTTGTTAATGGGTGTCACAATCTAGTAACAGCCGTCTCCCAAGCTCACTTGGCCGGAGATGGTCAACAGCAAACCTGCTGAGCAGCTTCTCCACTTCGAGAGGCCGCAGCCTCAGGACCCCAGGCAGAGAAAGTATCTGTGAAAGATTAAGAAGATGGCTGGCTCCACCCAGACGCCACAGGCCATGCTGCAGCAGCCGCACAACTGTCACAGACACCCCAGGGACGGTCTCCGCAGGAGTGAGCACCAGTGATCTACCAAAACCAAGGTACTCCAGTGAAGTCTCCCTAAGCCCAAATACCAACGGCACAGAAACTGGGAAAAGCGTGGGACAAGTATCACCACGCCCAGGAACATCCAGTAGCTCTGGGCAGGTCTCCTCAGAGCTGGGCACAAAAAACCTAGAGAGTCAAAGTCCAGTGGGGGAGACTGAAGTCACAGTCATCGGCCCCCGAGAGACACTGAGAAGCCTGGTGTACATCCGTCCAGGCCTGGCCGCCACTATTGGAAGCAGCTTCACAGACAGCCTTGCAGAATTCTGGCCAGTGTGCTCCCTGCAGGCAGTCAGGTCACTCTCATTCTCTGAGCTCTGCCTGCCTGTTTCCCTGGGCAGCCAACTTGTCTATGGTCCCTTCTTCCTGGGCACCTCCACCACCCACACCTCTACCCGATCGGCCCTGATTTTGGAAAGTGACATCATGACAAGGTCTCTTGAGAATTCCATTTCCTCTGAGGCCCTGTGTGATAAAGATCAAGATGTGTGGTGTTTGGGCAATAAACAGCTTTCCACCACACACTGGGTAGAGGAGGAAGGAGACCCATATACTGTGTCACCTCAGTTGGCGTTAAGAGGCCATTAGGCTTTCTGAGCTAAAGAAAGATTCTGAGCTCTTAATTCATTCATCGCCTTGTATACCAGAACATCCTAAAGTGCCTTGTCCGGGAGAAGAGAAATCCATCCACCACAGAGCTTCAGGCTGCTGGAGAAATCTGTATTATGTGAATGGCCACACTTTTCAGGCCAAATGCTTCAGCAGGCGAGCTCACTGTACTGTCTGCACAGACCGTGTAGGGGCACTTGGCCGCCAGATGTATAAGTGCACCAACTGTAAACTCTCGGTGCACAAGAAGTGTCACAAACTTGTCACAGTTGAATGTGGGCAGCATTCTTTAACCATCAGAGCCCATGGTGCCAGTCGATCCGTCATCCATGGCGTCAGACCCTGGACACTCAGCGATCCCACATAACCTTTCAACTCATGAGGCTTTAGAACAAGTAGATGAAGAGAATGAGGCAGGGAACACCAGGGAAGGTGGCAAAGCTTCATCTGGTTTAGGTCTTGGGGACTTTGATTTGCTCCGAGTGATTGGCAGAGGAAGTTATGGGAAAGTACTGTTAGTCCAACTGAAAAAATCAGGTCATATGTATGCAATAAAAGCAGTGAAAAAAGAGCGTGTCAACATTGATCAGGTACAGAGAGAGAAGCGCGTTTTACAGCAGGCATCCAATTGTCCTCTTCTTGTTGAACTGTATTCTTGCTTCCAGACAGAAACCAGACTGTTCTTTGTTGTAGACTATGTAAATGGTGGAGATCTGATGTTTCATATGCAGCAACAAAAAACGCTTCCTAAAGAACATGCCAGGTTTTACTCTGCAGAAATCTGTTTAGTATTCAACTATCTTCATCAGCGAGGGATACTTCACAGAAATTTAAAATTGGAAAATGTATTACTGGACTCAGAAGGGCACATTAAACTCACCAATTATTGCTTGTGTAAGGAAGGCTTACAGCCAGGAGACACGACCCACCCTTTCTGTGACACTCCTCATTTCGTGGCTCCAGAAATTATAAGACAGGAAGATTACAGTTTCAGTGTGGACTGGTGGGCTCTTGGAGTGCTAATGTATATGATGATGATCGGAGAGTCTCCATTCCATCTTGATGAGAGCTCAGATAACCTTTATGGAGTCTCAATCGAGAATCTCTTGTAAGTAATTTTGGAAAGAGACATTTTCATACCTCCTTGTCTGTCTGTAAAAGCAGCAAGTGTCCTGGAGAATTTTCTGAACAGGGACCCAAAAGAACGACTGGGTTGTGATCCTCACAGGGGCTTTGCTGATGTTCAGGAGCATCCATTCTTTCAAAATGTGGACTGGGACATGATGGAGCAAAAGCAGTTGGTGCCTCCCTTCAAACCAAATATCTGTGAGGGATTCGGTTTGGACAACTTCGATCCTGAATTTACTAATGAACCTGTCTGGCTCACCACAGATGATAATGACATCGTGCAGGAGCTTGATGGCTATCCATTTGCAGGTTTTTTACTATATCCATCATCTTATGATGTATGAAGAATGGGTCTGATCCTCATTTTTCAACTATGCATTTTGCTTATGTTGCCATTTAATGCTTGGAAAAACTCATTACCAGCCTGGATAGAATTAACCATTTCAGAATTGTATGGAAGCTAATTTTAATTTATTGTTTTGAAGTTATTTTTACATGTAATACTTCATTCTTACAGTCTATAGTAGAGAATATGGAATTTTTTGTTCATAGATTAGATTTTTATGAACTAATTTAAATAACAATGAGGCAATCACTTGTTAACCGCATTTGTATATGCATTCCATTTGTTGAGTTAGACATAATGCCTCATATTTTTTCTTTTTACTTATGATACAAGAAAACAATTTGTCTTTTCAGTAAAATACCTTACTATGCTAGTTTCTCTCCAACCACATTACCTGTACCTTTTGGGCTCAGTTTATGTAGTTTTCAGGAAAATCCAAAAAATAGCAACAGTTTTGAATAAAAACACATATACTTGTATCTTTTTTATATGAAGAAAATACAATGTATGACTGCAAGCTTTGGAAAGGTAAGTTTTCATGAAATGGGGCATCTGAAAATGGTTAGGAGATGATTTCTTAAATGTTTACAAATTTTAAATCATTCTAAATTTAAAACTAGATCGTTAAGTAAAATTAGGATGCTATATATCATCCTTCTGTTTTAGTATCATTTTTATGCCAAGGATTTGAAAGGTAACCATCATCATATAAATGTAAAGAAGTTATAATGGTACAATCTTAGTTTAATTTAATTTTAGTTAATGATCTAGTTTTAAATTTAGAACAGTTTGAAATTTGTAAACATTTGATAATTATCTTTTAATCTTTTTCGGTTGCCCCATTTCATGAGAAATATTACTTTTCCAAACCTTGTAGTCATGTATTGTCTTTTCTTCATTTAATTTAGTTTGAAACTAATGAAAACATCAAAGGAAAATGTTTATAGACATTCACATGTTCATTTCAGAGGCACGTATGTTTCTCTTAATGCCTGGCACTTGTTTTAAAACAAAAAGCAGTATTCACAACATAAACTTATAGAGAATTCTAACATGTCAGAAATATGTTTATGATCTTCCTTTTAAGTGTTGCTCTTTTCCATAGGGCATTCAGAATATAGAATAATCACACAGGGTGTTTGTTTAACATGTTTATTACTGAGCCCACATTAGAATTTTTGGGGGCTTTTGAACCTCATTTTGAGAAACGCTTTTCTCAAGATATTCTTTTGTCCTCCAGTTAAATAGTAGAAAGTGTGTCCATGATATAATATTTTAAGAAGTTACAAGCAGAAATTTACAACTTTATGAACATTTTTGAACAAATTTTACATGAATGACTTCATTAGATACCTTCCTTGCTCCCCTCAACAAAATCTTATCAGTTTTCTGCCAATGATATCCAAATGATGAGCATTTTTCTTTGATGAGGTCTTCACCATTATTCATGGTGGTCTTTTGCTTTTTAGTTTTTTAAGTAATAAGATTAACTGTGTATTTTATAGAGAACTGCATTACAAATATGTTTTCAACTATTTGAAAGTTGAAAACACTTATTTAAGTAGTACTTATTTAAGTATTTATTTAAGTACTTATTTAAGTAGTATTTAAGTGTTATGTCTGTTCTTTTCATGTCATGTAGAAATTGTCTCAAAATACTCTTTAGGGGAACAAGTCAGTTTATAGTCAGAATGGTTGACATTCTGATGTTCTAAAAAAGTTTATTTTGCATAATCCTGTAGTCAGATCATTTTAGGCATATGTAGCTTGGGTTAAATTTCAAGTACTGTGTTCAGCGCTGGTATATTTACTGTATAAATTTGTTTTGTTTTGATTTCTGTCATGTAGAACACTGCCTTGGTCATCATAATGTAATCTGTGTTGTGTTCTTCTTTTTTCACATTTTCAGCCTTTAAATAAAACATTTAATATAAATTTTTTAAAAAATTACTTACCATTCTGGGCACATTATCACCTTATCAAGTAATAATATTACTAACCTCACAGGGCTGTTTTAAAGCTTAGATAACATAATGTATATGAAACTCTCATTACCGTTCCTGCCACATGATAAGTAATTGATAAATGACAACTGCTTTTACAGTGGCCCCCTCATGCTTACTTTGACAGCACATATACAGTACCCGCCCTCCTTAGCCTTCAAGGACATTTTCCAAACTCTCCATAGATGGGTGAAACTTCAGCGTAGCGCTGAACTATGGTTTGTATGCAGCATCCCTCAGTATCTTTGGAGGGTTAGTTTCAGGGTCCCTTTCCCCCATGAGGTTTCCAAAATCCATGGCTGCTCAAGTCCCTTGTGTAAAATGGCTCAGTGTTAGCATATAACCTATACACAGCCATGTACTTTAAATCATCTCGTACAATACCTAACACAATGTGATTGCTCCATAAATAGTTGTGATACTGTACTGTTTAGGGAAGGATGAAATAAAAAGTCTGTACATGTTCAGTACAGATTCACTGTTTCCCCCAATTTTTTGGATCCACACCATGGGATGTGTGGATGCAGACCACCCACACGCAGAGGGCAGACTGTGGGCTGTATTTTTTCCTGTATATACATACTCATGATACAGCTTAATGTACAAATCAGACACAGTAAGAGATTAACAATAACCAATGATAACATAGAACAAATTTTAACTGTATATGGTAGTAAAAGTTATTTGAAAATTATGAATTATTTCTGGAATTTTTCACTTATTATTTTGAGACTGGGCAGTCTGACTCATACAGTCTGAAACTGCAGAGTGAGGCTGAAGACAGGGACAGGTGACCGAACTGTGGTCGGAAGTTTTCACTTAACCCCCAATCTGGTTTACCTGTCTGTTGTTGAATTTCCCACCATTATTACTAGATAAGTCAGGCAGAGAAGAGACACGTGATTTGGAGGAGATGAGTCCTGCAGAGGAGAGGAGTAGACAGGTGACAAACCAATGTCAACAGGGAGCCCCCAGGGATCGAGAGTCCCCAAGGTCCAGACTGCAGAAGAGGCAAAGTGCTCTTGAGGAAACAACAGGAGAAGCTTCGCCTTCAGCTCCCGGAGTGAACTTCGCCTGTGCCCTTCTGGAGGACTCACACCCTTGTCAGGTAAACCAGCGTCCTCCCTGCCACCTAACCCCTCTGGGAGGTGATGGTTCTGAGTCTTAACACTGAGCTCAATGCAGTTGGCTTCTCAACTCTTATTCCTGGAGAGTCACAGCTGAATTATACGTCTGATAGTCAGATCAGAACCAGGAGGCAGGCAACTGAAAATCCGGTAGAAGAGGGGTGGTTGGTAAGGGGTGAAAATCCAATAGAAAATGGATGATAATAAAGGGGTTAGGAACAGAGGAAGAAAAAATGCTTTTTAAAAAAACCCATCACCTGAAAAGTAGACATTAGCATCATTCTACTTTCCTGAAGAAGAAGCTAAATTCTAAGAACTTCAGCTTTTAAACCCTAACTTGCTTTGCCAATAAGAACTGAGTCGTGATTTCAACCCAACAGAAAAGGTCTGGAAAAATATACACAGATGTTTAAAAGTAGTTATTTATGAGTCGTGAGGTTATGGGTAATTCTAATGTTCTTCTTTATATTTCTCAGTATTTCTCAATTATTTCTGTTGAAAAGACAAGTTGTGTATTGAGGGGGAAAACCCAGTGAAGTCACTGAAAGCATATTGGGGCCAAGGTTAAAGAGAGGGAGCAGATATTAAAGACAACAGAAATGCCGGGAACCAAGAAGCAACCCAGGCCAGGTCAGAACTTCCGGCTCCTGGAAGTCCAGGGAAGCCAACGTGAAGAAGGCCTAGGTAAGATGCATTGACGTAATAGTTGAACATGAAGACGGAGGCTTGATCCGGCAGTAACTTAGCCTCTGGAACTGGACAGAATCCACAATGGGAGGGGATCAAAAGAGGGGGACAACAGGGGGAAGCGCACCGTACACTGGTGTGTTCTTAAGCCTTAGAATAGAGGTTACAGTCCAGACTCCTGATGCAAGAGGGTGGGAACCAGGGTGAGAAGAAACATGCACTGCTGAGAGAGCCCAGCTCCCAGCCAAGGAGACAAAAGCAGGAATGGCCGGAGCCCCTCCCTCAGCCCTAGTCCCTGCACACTGAGGGCAGCTGTGGAGTCAGAGCGGCGAGTGGTTCGGGGTAGAGCTGCCCACGAGCCAACAGGAGAGAGAAGGCCCCAGCTCCCACCCGAGGCTTCCCAGAGAACAAGAGGGTTCGGTCTCAGCCTCAACATCATTACTCTCTGGAAGCATTTGCAAACTCCAAGCAGATATTGTGCAAAGGAAACTTTATTTGTATAAATGCATGTTGGCTATATCGCTTGGGCGCTGGGTTGGGGAACTCGATAATTCCAAGAAAGGTCTGTAAATTCCTATGAGAACATCTTCATCCATAACTCACAATAAGTAGTCATTAGTTTAATTTTAAATATCTCACAGAGCCTTGGTGACAGGTATGTCTGCCTCTAATTTAATAAAAATGACTAGCCGCTCTTCTAGAATTTGTTTACTGTATAAAAACGCATCACCTCTTCTGGTCAGGTTATAAATATAATCTGTGAGGGTTTTTTAATAGTCTCTTGTTCAAGTATAAAAATAAATAAGTTCAACAGCAAAAATAAATAAATATCTCAATTAATAAATATATCCAATGTCAGATGTTCTAAAAAATCTTATAAAGATATGGTCTAAATTGAGATCGGGGGCCCTTAAAGACAACTAGGTAAGGAAAGAAAGAATAAATAATATACACTGTGACCAGCACTGAATTAATTCATGGTGCAGAGGTGGTGGTTTCAGTCACGTTCCTAGGATACTGAGGACTGGGACTCTTGCTCGGGAGTCTTCTCAGCAGCCTGGCTTTCCCTCTATTCTGCCTCATCCATCCATCGCAGAAGAATGTCTAGTTCCCCCAAAACCTTCACTGCTGCTGCCTGAGGCTCCAGCTGAAAGAGATACATATGCATGTGCTTAGGAAACCGTCAAGACACATTTGCTCTCAGGTTTATCCCCTGGTACTTGGGAAATTCCCAGATGGGCAAGGGTGGCAGGCAGAAGAAGCACCCAGCTGAAATTCGGGGCATCGAGGAAAGGATGGAGTCCCCACAGGATGGCAGGACAGGCACCCAACTCTGAAAGCAGCAGCCAGGACCTTGCTAGAGAGGGCGCTGAGACTGAGGCTGAGTCTTAGAGAAGGAGGAGTCAATGAGGAGCGAACTCAGCTTCCTGGAAGGTGCCAGAGTGCTGAGGTGAGCAGCAGCATGCCACGGGCGTTGGATGCATGCTTTTGAAGGAATGCATAAATTTGTGAATGAAGAAAAAGTGATCGCCTGTCATTTGTGCCGCGGGAAGACACAGTTGTCTCTGGCGTGACTTGGTGGACTTGTGGCAAGCCTGTTCCCTTCCCATCCTTGCAGCGTTGGGCAGAGCGCACTCTTCCACCCCCTAGGTTAAACTGAGGGCCACAGGGTATCTCCCAGCACCAGCATCCATCCCACTCATCTGTGATCTCAGGTCTAAAACCACACCCATCCCCATCAATGCCAAAAAGGTTATACCTGTTCAAAGTGACTCAGAATCTGCCTGTATTTCTCCGTTGCTTCCTCCCCGCAATGGCACGTCATGTAGGCATGCTGAAAAGGACCCAAAGAATGATAGAATTTATTTAACATTTGGGTTTTCTGTCCTTCCCAGAGACATGAGCAAGTGAGAATTCTGTTTCACCCACAATCCTATGAATGCTCATTCCTGTAGAAAAATCCTTTCCAACCTTATTTAGAATTATTAAATTAATCATTAGCTAGAAAAGGAAACTAGCTTTTCAGCCTCAACTACAGAGCTGATCACAGCTTTTTAGAAAGAGGCAATGCTGAAGGAGTTTGTAACCCCTGTGCCCCACCTGGCGTGCCCAGCCCACCTCTTACCTTGTCCATCCCAGAGCAATTCTGAGCCCTTGGGAAGACAGAATTAGATTCCCAGACCCTGTTCAGCCTGTATTCTGAGACCAAGCCCAGTGGCCTGTGATTGGCTGCCTGAACACAAGATACACTAACTAGTACACTGTAGGACACCTCACCTAGAGCAAAGGGGGATTTCATGAATAACAGATAATTATCATGAACATTAAATACCTACCTAAATTGTTAACATTTATAGTTCTTTAAACTGTGCAAAGTACTTTTTGCAAACAGCATATACTCAAAAGTCTTGCAACTGGTTGCAACCAGAATCGTGGAACAAATTAAGTTCATGAACTGAGGTACCACTGTACCTTATCACGTGACTAAACACAGATTATTAGACTCTTGGACTCAGTTTCTCCATCCTTCACTATAAGGGCTGGGAAAGAAAGCTGGGTTGCTAAGTCATTGAAGCTATGTGCTAAGATGGATGTTGTTACCCAAGACCTTCACTCACACAGAGCTGGAGGTCCTTTTTCATAGTAAGAAAGGAATTCGCCAGACTGCTGAGCTTCCGGAGTGTGTGGTAATCAGAGGTCTGGTAGTTTTTGAATACTCTGTCCAGGTAGAGTCTCAGTAAGTGGCGGAGGAGGCAACACCGGTCTGAAGGCTACAAAGAAGATCAGTGTTGCTGGGAGGAGGCAGGACAAGGCCCAGGTGACAGAGATGCCGGCCTTCATGCTTCCTCCCGGAGCTCACAGGGGGCCAAGCACATACCTCTGTGTCTTGCAAAGATCCGGTGTTCCTTAAGATTCTGAAGTCAATGTTTTTGTCACTGGCTTGCTAAACAGAAGGAGGAAAGGCAAAGAGGGGCAGGTCAGTGCCTGCTGCCATGGTATGGGACATCAAGACCTCTCGTCCCCTCCCTGCTAGGCCTGGTGGGAGGCATCCCTTTCCGAAGCACTTTTAAATGATGAGCTATAGATATTTCCCCGGAATGCATCATCATGGCAAGGAGTCCCCAGCCTGCCTTTTTGCATAATCACACTGTCAGGGATGCCTGGGAAGGAGAGACAGACAAGAAGGGGAGAAGAGGAAGGTGTTTCCCTCACGTACCACACTGTCCCGGATCTCAGAAAATTCACTTTGTATTTCCTGGAGGTTTGTGACAATCACACAGCTTCCCAAATGGAGAATCTTGAGCCCAGATGAAGGAGTCCAGAGGAGATAAAATGTGGCAGAGAGAAGGCCGAAGGCAAGACCAGAGGTTTTCATCTTTCTCCGGGAATCAGGAGACCACAGGAGCTGGGAAAGAACCAAAGGAAAGAACATGACTTACTGATTCCATACATCATCTTTAGGAAACCAATCCAGCCACTGGGGACAAACAAAAGAGCCTCATCTGGCTCCAAACAGTGCAGCCCTTTCACACAACTCACTAATAAACTGCCAGAAACTCCTGCACAGAGAAACCCTCAGACGTCTGTGCGGGCTGAGTCCAGGTCGGTAGCCCGGGTCTCGCTCCTTTATAATGTCCCTCTCCTGGCTGCACCGTCACTGCGGAGCAGGCACGGCCTGGAGCAGCAGGTAGCTGAGGTGAATAGACAGAGGATGACATTTTAGGGGAAATGTCAAAACTTGTTTTGGAAAATTGACGTAGATAGCCTTCCCTTCCTGAATGCCAGTGTGGCTCTCTCTTCTGCTCCCCTAGACCCGCAGGGGAATGGGAAAAACACAGCATCTCACAGAAGCCGGGACTGTGCCACCAAAAACACGTGAGGGAGAACTGTCTGAATTTTACGACCACCGCAGGGCAGATGAGCTTAGCTCTCTTTGGCACTTGTCTGAGATTAGAGTAGTTCTTTGAAAATAATAGGTTCATTGCAGCCCCAAAGGCAAATAGAAAGTCAATGATTTCGTAACAATCCCATTGCTAGAGTAAGGCAAAACCTGATAGGTAATTGGCTGGCTTCTCCACAAGCTTCCTCCCTCCAGAGAAGTGTGGGCTCTGCAGTGCCCCCTGCAGGAGACCTGCAGCCAGGCGCACCTAGGATGGATGCCAGAACACCCTTTCCTGGCCCTGCCTCTCTGGCTAGAGGCCGGTGAATGAATGGTCCCAAGGAAGGGAGCGAGGGGCCCGTGTGTTCTTGGGGTGAGTTTGCTCTGCATGAGGTTAGTTTTGGGTGATAATCATTACCACTTCATGAATCTTTCCTATGTGCTAGGCAATATGCTAGACACGTTCTGGCATTCACAACTGCCCGAGATACTGCCAAATGTAGGAAACAATTAGAACTGTGTAATGAATCCCTGCTCCACAAGTTCCCTTTATAGGTGGTCAGTTTGCCCAGGTTCAAGAGGAATGCCCAAGACACAGGAGTTTTAAAAATGGGAAGTGACAGGAACACCAGAATGAGTTGGCCATTCTACATCTGTGACCTTGAACAAGTCAACTCATCCCTTAGAATTTCGTTCTCTTAACCCAAAAATGGTAGTAATTAAACTTATCCCAGGAGCTTATCTTAACATAATAAAATAATCTGTGCTTTATGCAGCTAGCATACAGTGAATGATCATTCATTTTAAGTAGAGATTTATGTTACTTGCCTTGAACTTAGTAGATATACAGTAAATCTACCATAAACTCAACAATTCAATCAGCATTCACTGAGCACTGATATCCTGAGTATTGTGCTAGGTAATGAAGAACAAAGGTGGACGTGACAATTCCTTGTCCTCTAAGAGATTTCATCCTAGTGAAAATACCCCTTTGGGCATGGCCTTCAACATACCTGGATAAATAACTGGGAGGCCTAGGCTGATCCCTGGAACCACATAGAAAGCTCTGGAAGGTCACTGCTCTGGTCTCCTGGGAATCTGTCTCAAGCTAACTCGAGTCTATATATCACATGAAGGAAGTGAGCTTGTGCAAGTGAGCACTGGGACTTCCTTGGAATTAATTTCATGGATGGCGGATGGCATCACCCTTCCTAAAGTCCTCAGGCAGCTTACTGGCAAACCTGGCTACACCAATTCCTTCCTCCTCCAAGAAGCATTGCCTCAAGGAATTACTGGCTGTAAATATGTGTAAAGGATGTACCTCTTTCTGGTTCCACCTTCCTGCTTGGTAAAATGGTAGTAAGGACAGAGAACATATGAATTACAGAACTGGAAGTGAATTTCAGGGAGCACCTTCACATTCTCCTTAACCAAGTTCTCCTTAATCCAGTTCCCCTTAACCAAGTTTCTCCCCAACTCCAGACACCGAGAGTTCATTCCTGCTGTTTCTCCTTTGCTATTCCCACCATTGCTTTCCAACATGAGCTCTCTTCTCTCCACCAGTCATCACTGAAGAAGACCCCAGTCCTTTACTCCTGAACTAGACTAGCCTGTATCAACCCTTCCCTGCTCTGACTTCCAATACCAGGTTTTCCTCTGGCACAGGAGAGCTTCCAGCATTGCCTTGTGTTTCACTGGCCTTAATCTTTTCTCCCCAGTGAGCTGGAGGATTCTCTTAGGAACTAATACATCATCCAGAATCACACTTCCAGGCCAAGTTAAACTCAAAGCATCTGAAATGAATTCCTCAAAATACTTTGAAAAAGATCAAGATGCTAGAGGCTATAATGTGTTTCTTTTTTTTACTTTTTTCCTACTCAGTATCTAAAACTTTGGGATCTATTATTTAAATCCAGAAATTTCACAGTTAACCTGATGACTTTGGCATATCATCTTGCCATTCTGGATTTCACTTTATTACTCTGTAAAATAAAAGCAACAGAAAAGGTAATGCACAATTTTTTTCCAGTTCTGACATTCAATAATTCTTTGCTTTTTCTACCTGTTGGATCACAATGCTCTTTGTTTTGGGTTTTGGGTTTTTTGCGGGTTTTGATTTTTGGGTTTGTTCTTTGTTTTTGTTTTTTTGTTTTGGGGGGTTTTTTTGCTATACTGGGGATCGAACCCAGGACCTTGCACTTGCCAGGCAGGTGCCGTGTGATGCCATGTGACTGAGCTAAACCCGCAGACCACAAGAGGGTTTTTTTTAACAATGATCTTTGTAATACTTACCAGTGTCTTCCTATAATTCCCTGGAAAAGAAGATCATTATTCTTCACTGTCATGCTTGATAAATATGGAAAATATATGTGGATATCTAATCTAAGTATTTCTTTATTTAAGCTCCTGCCTGCTTTCCCACCATTAGTGGCAAGTAAACAATTTCTCATGGTCACCCCCACGTGTGAGTAAAGTAAAATTGAGAAATGTGGTCTGAAAAGAGCACTTGAAATCAAGATTCTCAAATAATCTAGGCCTGTCTAAGCTGTGCTCATGCCAATCAATTCTATTAACCAAGAAAAATCCAACCGCTTTGTTTTAAGCTACCTGAAATTGTCAGTTAATCTTAGTGTTCCGTGCAAAATACTATAACCAAGTGTCACTTTTTCATATATCAAAGTACTATATCATTTTGAATTTCTTTGGCTAAGTCCCAGATCACACTCTATATAAATTCAATTATTTCCTTTATAGAGCTTTCCTACCTCACTTTAAACTCTCCCCCTACTCCCATTTCCTAAGGCATAATTGATCCTTACCTCCTTGCCCCTTACCTTTACCTCCTGTAAACATTTTTTGCTTATCACAGTCGAGGATAGCTTTTCCTTACATTTCTCCTGCTACCCTGAGAGCTCCTTGTTCATCTAGCTCAGTTAGTATTCAGTGACCATTGAATGGATATATGATTTACTCTTGTTTATTCTTTGTACTGTGTCCTAAAGCTCCATGATTTAACTCACAGCAAACCCAGAGCTCCCTTCCACAGTACAGTGTCTTCTCTAGTAAGGTCTGGAAGGTTCAGGAACCTTCCAGATTAAGGATTTGTATGCCAGTGCCAAGAATGCCCCTATCTAATGAAACTATCCCTCCTGAGTCATTAGAGCTGGAAGTGGTTTTCAGTACATCTAGTCCAAATCCTTGTTTTAAAAGTGGGGAAAAGAGGTTAAGTAACTTGCTGCAGGGACACTTGGCTGGTAAGAGGCAGACAGAAGTTGAGCTCACTGAGGGTTAAAAGTGACACTTTTAACCCATCATGAATCCTTTTTCTATAGTAAATAGCTTCCTGTAAAAATGAGGCTAGGAAAGAAGCTTTTCCTACATCCCAATTCTGGCAGAAGAAATGAGTCTTGAGCTGAAAGCATGTAGAAGGTATTAGCACCACTGCTCATGCGGAACGGAGAGCCAGGAGACCCGATTCCGATACCCACTTTCCCACCGACTTTCAGTGTGATCTCCAGGGATTTAAACTCAGCCTTTTGCCCTCCAGGCCTTTGGTGTTTCTTCAAACAATGGTGATAACTGTCTGACTCGCTGAGTCGGCCAGAAGAATATTTATACAAGACTTCAAGTACGTAAGGTGATTTTTATTGCTTCTTGTGTCTTATGGAGTAGATTTAAGTGACATTCTTGCAGTAAACATTTACGAAATGCCTGCTATGTGCAAGACACTGTAATGAATGCTATGAGGACTGTGAGGTGCCCCATCGGGTCTCTGGCTCCACGTTGGCTTCAGCTTTGTTGGTGTGGTGGGGGGCAGAGATGGACTAGAGAACCTCCAAGAAAGTCGGTGCTGCAAATATACAGAAAGGAAGTGCCAGGCAACACAAAGGAGAAAGCTATCAGCTGAGCCTTGAGAGACTAGGAGAACTGAAGGGTGGGGAGGAGGACTTGGAGGACAAAGGGCATTCAAGATGGAGATGATGCAAAGCCCTCTGTGTCCCTGGGGACTAACAGGTGGATTTGCTGGGCCGGAGCTGAGTTTTGTGTAGACAAGCAGGAAGAGATGAGTTTAGAAATATGACAATATCAATGACCAAGAGTATCATGGCAAGGAATACAAATTCAAACTAGGAGCCTAGAGATCCAAGTTCTAGCTCTAGTCTTACCTCAGCCTCATTGAGTAGTCTTGAGAAATTCACTGCCCTTCCTCATCTGTAAATTGTGGGAGAATATATTCAACAAAGTCTTAAATCCCTTTCAACTGGGCCTCCTTGATTTTCTGATTCTTTGTCTCACCCCTAAGGCAATAGGGAGCCATTGAAGGGACTCAGAGTTGGGGAGAGATGTGGTGAAGCCTGTGGATGGCCAGCAAGGGCTGGGCACATAGCTGGTTCTCAATCAGCACAGACTGGGGAGGCCATGGTGGCCGAGAAGTCAGAGGTTCTTGCATGTACACATCAAGCCAACTTGAGAAAGTGGGATTTCAAAACTGGCTCTGCATTTACCCAGTGCAAGGGTCATCCTGAAAATGTGCTGGACAGAGGGAAGAGAAGGAAAATCCCTGCTTAGCAAACCCACTCAGCATCCTAAGCAAGCCATTTGGGAACAGGAAACAATATTTCTAGACACCAAGAAGAAAATCCAGCATGCCCCTTTCCCAAGGCAAGTCCTGAGTTTGCAGTACAGGGTTTCCCCTGTCTATGCAGTCACAGTGGCTGACATCCAACTTCCTGCCCAGTTGCACCACTGCAGGAAAATCCACTGGCTTGGGGATCTGCTCCAGGGAGTGACTCAGTTCCCGGAGTGGGCAGGCAGGTAGAAGACTTTACCCCTCCAGGCTGGCAGCGCTAGGAATTTTGCTAGGAATTTTCCCTGGGGGTCAGGCAGGGTGAGGATGAGTGAGCAGCTGCCTGTACAGGAAGTGCACACTTTCAGTTCCCTGTCTTCAGAGCTGTCAGTGGGATGATGTCATTTCTCTTTCCTTCATTTTTCTATCATGCTCTAGTGGACCAGCTCCACTGGCTGCCATCCTTGCTACTGAAAATCCCCTGACACAGTGAGTCCCCAGTGGTGTGGTTCACTCCTCCTGCCACCACTCTGCTCCTCACTGCCCACAGAGTGAGAGCCACCAGGAAGCTCCTAATACCCTGGGCACGGAGCCCGGAGGAAAAATCCAGACAAGTCTTGAATTCACAGTCTCCTCGCCTAGAATAGGGATTTACTCATTCTACTTTTGCTTTGGCATAAGCCTGGAGACCCTCCCAGGTGCAGACACTGAGCTGGACTGACCAAGGGGAACCACGGTGGTAAAGATTTGGTCTCTTTGGACTCTCCACAGGCACTCAGAGCACTGTAAGGGGACAGAGCCTCTCTTGCCGGAGTTCTTAACCCAGGAGAAGGGAAAGGGGAGGAAACGACATCTTTTCTTTTCACGAACCTCCTGTCTAACGTGTTTTCTTCGCTTGTGAACATAGGTAACAAATGCAGATGTAGGCAGTACAGATGACCTTGTCACTGACGGGCCTTGGGGTCCCACTGCAGTGCTTTGCTTCCGGTTTCTCACTACGTCATTTACACTGGAGATCAGTCAGGAAAGCTGCTGGCTCATGTCAATTAATAGGCACATTCATGTTCCCATTTATTTTTAAAACCACTTGTCATTTCTATATCTACAGCGGAGTTTTATTATTGGTTTCTCTTATAATTATCTTATGCATTTAGAAACACTATTCTGAATAAAGTCCTTAATTTTCATTGGTGTACCAAAGAAATCCGCAGTGCAGAGAAAGTTAAGAAGCCCTGCTGTAACAGAGGACCGAGCCCCGCAGCGGGGTGGCCACACCTCCCCAGCTGTGACCGGCGCTCTGAGAAGAACGAGGTGCTCCGTGGGCCTAGGAGAGATAGCGCCAAGAGTTACTTCCCCGGAGAAGCTCAGAGCTACATTCCCCGTTGGCATTTGGCTGAGAGAAGAGGGATCAGGTAACTTCTTCTCTTGTTGTTGTTAATTTTATCGGTACATTGTAGGTATACAGTATGCTGACATTCATCATTGGGAATCTGGACCTCTACATACTCTATCTTGGTTCTTATTTTTTCCCCCTTCCCCTGCTCTCCCTTCACCTCCTTCACCCCTCTGTATTTACAAAGACTTTGCTTCCATTTTTTCCTTTTCTCATATTTGTTCCTATCCCTCCTTTCCTTCCCACAATCCCTCCCACTTCCCCTTCCCCTTTAGACTTTTTCTTCCTATTTCACATTATCTGTTATACCTTTTGATCCTTATTTATACTCTCAGTTTCTCACACCAGGGAAGTATTCGGTATTTACATTTGTGTGTCCTATATATTTCACTTAAGTGTGTGGCCTCAGTGTGCATCCATTTAGCTATAAATGACTCTAGTTTCTCATTCTTTTTTTTCTTTTTTAGTTTCTCATTCTTTATGGCTGAGCAGTACTCTATTTTACTAAAACACACACACACACACACACACACACACACACACACACACATCTTCTTTATCCAGTCTCCAGTTGATGGGCACTTGGGCTGTTTCCAAGCTTTAGCTATTGCAAACTGAGCCGCTATAAACATGGGTGCACATGTATCACTGTGGTATGATTCCTTTAATTCTTTGGGGAAGATATCCAGGAGGGGAATAGCTGGGTCAAATGGGACCTCCAGCCCTAGTTCTTTGAAGTATCTCCATACTGATTTCCACAGTGCTTGCACCAGTCTGCACTCCCACCAGCAGTGGAGAAGGGTTCCTTTCTCCCCACAGCCCCGCCAGCATTTGTGATTGGATGATTTCTTGATAGCAGCCATTCTTTCTGGGGTGAGGTGGAATCTCAGTGTTGTTTTCATCTGCATCTCAGGAATGACTTCTGAGAGACAAGAATGATATCTGAGAAGGTTTCTCAGAGCAAGTTTTCTTTAAGCAAAACCCGAAAGCATGAATGACTGTGAGCTTTGGGTGTGGAGAGGCTGTGGCAGGCAGGGTCAGAAGGACTCTTTACAGCAGCGAGGACAGCTGGACAGAATTCCTGAGGCTGGGAGCATGAGGGATGCTGGCCCCGTGGATGCTGGGTTAGGGACAGGGCAGAGATTGAAGAAGATTGGGAAGGAGCTCAGTTGTGCTGAACTGTGGACATCAGAGCTGTGCTCTGAGACTCTGCATTGCTTTGACTGTTTTCCTTTGGTAAAGCTGCTCCGAATCCTACATCAACATCATTCCCATCCCAAGAGCCCAACAGGCTTGCTAATTGATGTTTCGCCCTAATTAATTCAAAGCACTTGTTCATTTGCGGGTTCCCTGCAGAGAGATTCGGGTCTCTGATATCCATAGCTTCCACGTTAGGCACTGCTTCTAGCCCTCTGATGGTCCCAACAAGACCTCAGCGGGCGTCAGAGGGTGGACCCCCTGCATGCCAACCCAAGAGTACCTGCTCTAGATCCAAACTCGCTCTTCTTGGCCACCTGTGAGAGTGGGGTGTGGACACTGGGGAGGTGAAGAAGAGCAGTGATCCCAGCGTCTCTGGGCTTCTTTCTCCCACTTGCAGAACTGCTGACCTGAGAGCCCCCTGCCTCCGTGGGAAGAAGCTGCTGCTGTCTGCTGCTGGCTTTGTCAGAGTAGATGATAACCCACAGCCTGAACGCTTGGGACCACACAGCTCCCAGATTGGCACCCAGAGGCCTGGAGGGGTGAGCGGCACTGAACTTCAGGATGTGAGATATGTAATTAAGGACTATTAAGACAGGATGTGGAGGCAGAAACAAAGCCAAGCAGGTGAGACAGGGGAAAACAGAGTTCTTTTTTTTTTTTTTCAGTT